>JASANE010016099.1:0-14256 GCA_030248225.1 Trileptium ribeirensis | reverse complement strand
TCTACTTCGTCGTAATGGTGCTTATTGAATGAAGTTTTCCTTTTAAACGCTTGGTGTTGGTATTCAATTAAAAATCTTGGCGTAAAAATCATTCAAATCAAACGTCAACATTTAGTAATAAAATTGGCATCATTGAACCAATAAGTTGGCCAAAAGTGCAAACTAACCAAAATTTAAAATTTGTGTTCACAACGCAAAATCGGTACACAAGAACTTGCGGTTAAGCTGTATCACAGACATTTCAACAAGCAGTACTGTTTACGTAAAATTGAAAACAATATCTGAATATCAGTGTTAAATATTTCGCTTGAAGTGATTCCCAGGTTGCAGATTTATGTTAGAAAATGAGCAACAACGCCATACCCATAACAAATCCACTGAGCTAAAGCTTATTGTTTAACTTATTGCTTTACTCAGTTGGACATATGCTTCAATTTAAAAATTTGTCCATATTTAGTACGGTACAGTTTCTATTAAATCATATGCCGCCATGTCACCTTCATACGAAAGATCTCATTGAAAAAAGCATAGCACTAATGCGGATAATGAAACTGATTATGTAGTCCATATCGTTTCTCTTATTCGTGAAACGACGGAAGCTGTCATTTCGCTGAACAAACTCAAATGCCGAAATGCGAAAGACTCTAGTTAATGAAAATGTTTGTCTTTGGATATTCTAATAAAATATGGTACATGTAGTTATGAAAAACAAAAATAAAGCACCTTATCAACAGCACGCTTTATACATTCCGGATCACTCGATGATATATACGCGTGAAGTGGCTCATCTTCGCCGGGTAACGGTCCGGAGTGTGATAAAACTTTGCCTTCTTTCACGGATCCTTTTCCTCGAATAATAATTCGTGCACCAGTCTACAAAACAAATTATATAAGTACAAAAAATGTAAAGGTAAGCAATGTGACCAAAATGCCTGACAATATTCCGTAGGTAATTTTACTCATACTTAATATTTGCTTACCATACGGTAAATGAGTGCTGTTCGTTCGACATCCGTTCTGTTTTTTGAAATAAATTTTAAATTTTTATGTTCAAAAGCAGCTCGAAAATTTCAACGCGCTTTTTTCGAGTGTTGCACACGTGGATATTTGTGAATATTGCTCCGTTGATGTTCGTTCAAAACACAATCGTTATTTAAGACAAGCTGGACAGGTGTGTGTAACTCTGAACATTCATGTTACAAATTTAATTAACTTTTAAGGGCTGCTGGTGTACCAATAAACCACGATATACTAAAAAAGAAAATAAATTATGCGCTTAACGAAGACCTAAAACCTAAAAGTAATTACAGAATTCGAACGCGCTCCAACGCGGAAAGATATTCAAAAGATGCATTGTAGCCACACATTTACTACTTGAAAAGCGTTAACTTGTTTTGGGAACAAAATACAGTCAGACATATCGCTGTTATTGCCAGTATCTCTCAAGCGAAGGTGAAACGGAGGGAGCGTGGTTTCATTTTTAATGTTATCATTTTGTTTAATCACTTGTAACATGCTGTGTTTGATGTAAATACTATCAATTAACCTAGTGAACCCTGAACCCATTGAAAATCCTAAAACCTCATCGACCCTAAACTCATCGAAAACAACTGACAACGCATCAAGTATTTGTACTGGTTTCTAGATAACCAAACCATCGTATTTAGCCTACCGGAAAACACATATAGGCGATTCTTCATGACATGTACGCAAAACGTAACCAAACAAATGAAGACGTATTATATTCTGGAAATCGGATTCATTAACATTAAACACATTCAGAACCCATGAAAAAGCATGAAATATGCACGATGGACTCTACATAACCATATATATGATTAATGACACCCTGCACGCAATACACAATCAGACAAATGAATAGGCACTCATTGTGAGGTAAAACAAGCAACACCGCAAAATTTGAAAAATCGCTATAATTGTTGGAAAAGAGTCGAATCATATTCGGACCCACAGCGACACAGAGAGTAATTCCACTAAAAAGTCTTGATGTTGTAGATCTCGACGACCTGACTCTGGTGATATCATTTTTCGAGGTGAACATATGGGCTGCGAAAGCATGGTACTGGTACGGCCAGATTTGGCAAAAAACAAGAAAAAACTATTTTTTGCCATTTTCACCCGGAAGATTGTGCCGGAGATGCTCACGTTCAACTAAAAGACCCATGTCATCACTTTTATATCGAACAACGATACAGTCGAAATATGTCCATCCAAAATGAGTTATGAATGACAGCTACACACACAAAAATTTTCACGATTTTCCACCTAGCGCCCAAAGTGGAAACGCGGTTCGCTTTTCTCGCCATGTTTTAATTAAACAAATTTGAATAAAATATCACAAATGAAATCAAAATATTTAATTGATTAAAATTCTTGACCATTGATAAACATTTTGCATAAGTGTTCATCCGCGTAACCTTTGAATCTAAACATCCTCCAAAGCCCAAATTTCGAATACAAATTTATCGATAGTCGAAGCTATTCATATTAAAAATAAACATTACATTACGCAACCGAAACTACAAAAAGTAATATAAAGATATCCGTCGATAACGGAAATCAACCTCTATTTGGTTACTTATAGTTTCATCAGGAACAAAAGTGTAATTTGAATGTCAACAATATTTGTAATTTAATGCAAACCAAATATTATGAAAGCAGTGTTCTCTCATGTAGCTCGCAGCTTAATGCGTTAGTCCACTTTAGGCGCCTACATAATGGTTCTTTTGTACAATCAAGAACTGAACCGCGCTCAAATTAGCGATCACCCTTTTGCCATTGGTATTCACATTTGAAAAAACCCGAACAAGCGCTCCGTGATGTGCGAACGAAACTTTGTGATCGCGTACATTTGTCAATTATGTACATTATTTGTTCGTGTTCGCCAGATGACATACTGAATCGCATAGCTGTGTTTGCAGTCTACGAGTACATTAAACTACGCCAGAAGCGTTTTCAGATGTACGCGAACACATATTTGCGATGCTAAACCGCAAAATAGTGACCGCGAACAGTGCTTACTTGTTCCTGTATCGCAACTCACGAGTGTATACATAGCCTAAAACTGTGATTTGTGCGCGGACATTGTTTTAATATCGTGACCTGACATAATAAAACAACCTTGGCGTTCCGACTTACAGTAAACACACGCATAATCAGCTGTAATATTTCAATATTGTTGAAGACAATGTTACATTGCAAGCTTCAGCAGTTACAAGCTTGAAGTATTTTTACCGCTGCTAACATTAACCTACACTATTTTGAGAACGGTGTATATTGCTAAGCTTAACAACTGTAAGTGAACACTTACTTCTTTCTCCAAGTTCTTCAGGGTAAGTCCACGCGGACCAATGATCATTCCCATAAAGTTTACGGACGGATATTCGTCAACCGGAATAAAAACGCGTTCATTTATTCTTGTTGTCGGGATTCTGTAACAGTACGTTTATATAAGTCTATCATTATGTTTTACATGCTGTGATGCAAACGTAATTATGATAAAAGCATCTAAGCTTGCGCCCTACACTAAAAGACAGTAATTTTATTAAATATTTCGAAAAACTGCACAAACTACTAAAACTGGTTACAATCTAATCAATCCCTACAAGAATTCCATCGTGTAATAGTGACGACATAGTGTTTCATTTTAAAGCCACGCAGCCTCTCTACATTGCTATGATTATGTAGAAAGGTTAAAATACAAATGCCGCGTATACATATAAACACAACATGCTAAAATTCTAAACACAATATAACTAATTATGCAAGCACCCGATTCATGTCCCCTGCAAAATTTTCAGCAAATGGAGAAGCCAGTAAACTGTGTACATCTCTTTAATTTTCATGTTCAACATTCAGAATTCACCATTTCAGCGATGAGACAAGCTACTAGTTTATTATATTACAGAATTTGACACTGCTACATTAGCATTAGAGTGGAAAACAATACATACCATTATTTCCAATGTCACTTTCATCCTTCAGTCATAAATAAAAAAATGATACCAAAGCTTAAAACTGAACTATGACCACTAAGGTACATATATATAGTATACACGCCCAAAAAATATGAACCTGAGCTACTTGTCCTGTACTAGAGTATCCGAAAACAATATTATAAATATTGTGAATACAATAATCCAGCGTAGCAACACAAAGTTGATGAAATATAGTTTACTTATAGTCAGCCGGAGCTCGATACGTTGGATTAATCTTTAACAACTCTTGAATTGCTTCATGTCGCTCGCGGTCAAGCTTTTGCCGAACACGGACTTCCCTTGTATTTGTTCGCATGCCTCTGGAATCGTAGTGTGGCTCAGGCGACGGAGACCTGAGTAATATAATACAATCACAACTAAAAATCAGGCAACGTAACACGAGTTTCGTCAAATATATAACTTTTTACAAAGAAGTAAAAAAGTTTGAGCGCTACAAAGAATGAGTCACAATATTTGTTGAACGGATGAATAAATACTTTCAAACATATACAGATTGTGTATCGGTAGGCACATAATACGTCATATGGCATACACGGCTAGTATATCGTTTGATTTCGACGACTTATTAAAATTCTCAAAATTCTAAACTCGCATATGTATCGACATGAATTTTCATTCATTCGGTACTAGCATGGATAGGCTAAAACCCAAGCACCGCAAAAATTGGCAATTATCAAAATACAGTAAACAGTTCAACATAGGTTAGACACTGACAAAAGTAGCAAATGACACAGCTAAGGGGAACAGTGTTTACTACAAAATAGTATTATGTGTTATCCTTCTTTTTTTATACAGTTGTGTATGTAACACAGAAAATCCGTATTTTGTCGGATTCAGCGCACTAAAACAGGGAATATACATAGAGCCAAACTACGTCAAATGTGACTATTACCTTTGTAGACCTTTACTGTTTACGCTTGCAAAGCCGATATGATACAAAAAATCACATTAGACATAAGTTGCATAAATGCCATCGATAAAGAAGTTTACGACTGCTTATCACAAAGCCAAAGTTCTGTGTAATCAACAGAAATACAGAAAATCAACCTCACTGTAATAAACACAACGGTGTACCTATCTGCAGGATTAGCAGGAATGCCAAGATCCCCGGTTCTGAGTTTGCGTGATATTTCTTCTACTTGAAGTTGTACTAAAACCAAAGGTCTTATATAAAGTACACTAATAACACGAACGGACGCACATTTTTATTTTAGAACTTATTGCTTCAAAATATATATGTCAAGGTTTACTTTATGTTAAATGCAATTAATACACCAAATGCTTTAGCCATGATAAGACAGCATACACATAAGTCGTGTTTGTTTGTTAGTAATAACAGGCATAGGCGTAGCTAGGAAAAAATTTCCGGGGAAGGATGGTCTGACCATTTTAGATTTTTCAATGGAAAAAAGCAATTTCCAGGCTACTCGGACAGTAAAAGTGCAGTCCAGCTGGAAAGGTTTTTTACTAAGGGGACCATTGGTAACTTTTCAGGTCAAAAAATTTCGGGCGGATTCCCCACTTCCCCCTGGCTACACCGCTTATCACAGGTTTACATTAAGGCGCAAATATACGTAACGGTTTTCACTTCTCTCGTAGTACCTACGGTGCACAGCCTGTTCTAAAGGCGTAGATATTCAAGTCAAGTGAACACAGTAAACAACGTTTGCTTTGTGGTCTTTGTCCTTCTGAAGCATACCGACATCTGTAAAGAAGACATGTGTTCGTTTCACATATTCGTACCTCGCCACGACTGATAGTCGCCAAACGGATAATAATTACATTTGAAAATATGACATTCAGCAGCCTAAGCGATAGTCGCACTCTGTGCGTTAAAAATCATGAGCAGACTGTTCCTGTCGGTCATTACAAGTGAAAACAGAATCAATATACTGCGCCTTTGTGACGGCAGTATAAGACTCAAAGCGCAACTATACCTCAAGACGATATCACTGCCTTTCCCGCAATGATGGAGCCGGGGCGCCCCTGTCATTTCTCGGTTCTCTTGATCAAAAAAGATGCTCCCGGCCAGTGCTTCCGTAACAAAACTGCGTGCTCTTATGACATTTTTTGCTCGCAGCGGTAAAAACACCACAGTGTACCAAAAATGGCAATATTCTTCCAGAATTTCTCATCTGGATCTAAAACTTTTATATCTTGTATTAGCATCAATAGATATGTTTTAGCAACACATCTGAAAAGATTTATTATAAGCGTATTGTTCTAAAAAGCTAATTTGGAAAATCCTTAGATGTCTCCAAGAAGTCAGTTTTGGGTTGAACCGGAGTGCCCTATTTCAATCAGGCTCGCAAAATTTAGGTTTGAGCCTTAGGTTCCAAACCAAAATGTTGCCAGTAAAATTTTCAGTGCATATAGAAGCCTGCATGTCGAAGAGAAGCTCTAAAGGTTCGTAATCAGCGTACCAGACAATATCAATAACTCCATACCAGCCATCTAATCATTCAAATATAACCACAAACAATATCTTGCCTTAACAAAGTAGTAGCTCTATCCATATTTCAACTTTTCGATGAATCCGTTCGTGAGTTCCATATCTAAACACCTATTTAATTTATGGTTCGAAATTCAGACATCTTGACAATTTTGCAAAATTATACGCTTTACGATATATTCAAACTGCATATATCTCAAGAACAAAATGATATAACTCCACCATATTCATGAAAAAAATTAAAAATTCTACTTTGAGTAAAATAATGCGGTATATATTGGATTGGTTCATGGATGGACAAGGAAGCTCAAGCATCCTACAAAACATTTAGACATACACGTATAAACCCGAGTTTGCTCCTCAGAGACTGTTGGTGGTAACGTTGTTGGCATTCCTGGCACAAAAGTTCTATCGTCTTGCTTGGACCATCGAGATTTACGCTTGCTCGGCGCACTGGTTTCGGAGATAGCGTCATCCGTAGATGTAGGGACGACTGCGAGCTCACTGTTAGCTACAGCTGAAATAAGAGTGTCTTCCCCTTTAGTATCCATAGCTCCGACATTTACTTCGGAGGTAGATACCTCTTTTTGATGCCCAGAAGTAGTATCTTCCGAAGATGAAGGCCCAGCGTTCAGTACAGGAACAGCTGAATTTTGCGAAGACATCGTCGGGAAATTCAAGGGTTTTTGCAGCTGATTTTGCTGAGCGAACAGAGCCGGTAGCATGCCGACAGTTTGAAGCATCTGCTGCTGCCAATGCTGCATAAAACCCGCTGGAGAATTAAGTGGCGGAAAAATATTTTGAAATGTTGGAATCATTGGAGCGGGAGGAATCTGAAAAATATAATTTAGTTTAGTATGGACTATACTAGTAAAGAGAAGAAACGGAGCGAGTGTGGTTACTCTGCGCTTATTGACAATTTCCTCGTTCCAAAAGCCCACTTAAAGTCCAATGATAGCAAGTACACACGGCAATACTTGAATGGCAGCGCTTTGATCATTTTAGTCATATATAAGAATCGAACATTTCTTCTTCCAATGACCAAAAAAACTTTTGAAATTTATAAATCACAAACTTTAAGAAAAAATATAATTTGAAGTGATATTTACGCACTACGGTCCATAAAAATCGACTGATTTGATGCATATAACTGCTTTTATCGTATATAGCAGCCCCGAACCTATAGAAACGTTCGATTGACCTACTTACACCTGTATTGGAAATTTGCAAATTTTGACTATTTTAGAGCCAAAATTTAAAAAAACTTTGCTCAGCCAGAGCCCCATGGTTAATAACAGAGCGATAAGACAATCAAACCTACGTGTTTAATTAGTTAAATAACCATATAGTACCGTCATTCTCCTCAACAAACATCCTGCTTTACCAAAATTTTGATATTTTCACTTTTTGGGGTGTTTTTAAACTTTGACTAATAGTCGAAAACGGTAGCTCTGACAGAAAATGCATAAAAGCAAAGTTATAGCTGACAAGATTTCGGAAGGTTGTCATCCGTTTTTCACTACGAAGCCTCTATTTCAACATATCCTTCGCTAAAGATAGATATCCGGATGGCCAAATTTTATAAAAATGTGACCTTTGCTCCAACTGGGGACCTATTTTTACCAAAAAGACGAAAGCTGGTAGATATATATATATATATATATATATATATATATATATATATGTGTATATATATATATATGTGTATATATATATGTATATATCAGGGAGTAACCGGAATTCCGGTTCCGGCGAAAATCGTGTTCCGGTTCCGGTTCCGGCAAAGGGCAAAAACCATACCGGAACCGGAATTCCGGTTTAAAAATTTTGTTTGAAATTTTCCACGTTTTTTGCTTTATCCTGCAATCCAAACATATGTAATATATATTATACAATGATCAAGCTAAAATACAACCAAGCAAAAGAAAAGATTAACTAACCAATTTGCCGTGTAAAACGTAAGTAGGGCACATAATTTGAGCAGGAATTTTTCATAATAACCTGCAGGATTTTTGTTAAATCAAAGCCAAGTCAATGCTTGTAGCAGCTATTTTACACATCCAGAAGTCTGTTGGATACGTTTTAATTAAACCGGTCCAACTCGGTAACAGAGTATGGCTTACGCAGAAGTACTTAGATTATGCTTGGCTAACATAAATTGCGTCAGGCACCCGCCAGTGCGCTCGTAAACTTGATAAATCAGTATAAATTGAAGTAAACTAACGTTATCTGCAACGCAGCTAGAAACTGCTTTCTTGGCAATGAACTGTATTTATTGAAACTGTGCGAGCAGCATCACAGTGTGTCTCATTTATAGCATTCTGATTAGAAAGTTATCATCATTATGATCTAACTGACGGGCACTGTTTGTTCAACGCTAGCCTAAACAGTGTCTCTGACCACTGATCAGAAAATTACCTTCTATCTATTATTTTCTCTTAGAATCATATAAACCAATAATTTTAAGTTTCCTACAGAAGAACATACAACAAACGTATGTGTAGTAAAGGGAGGCGACTGGAGACAGAGCGAAAGTGTGTATTCTATGCTCCAAGCTTTGTAAGCATATTCGATTTGACGCAGTATACGCAATGGTGTATAGTGGAAGGCATTTTTGCTCTGGGTGTCCAAAAATCGACATATTTGATCAATAAATAAACATTATTAGCTTCATCAGTCTCTTTAAAGTTTCAGAAAGGCAATAATACCATCGCAAAACAATAAGTTTAATGTAAAAGTTATTTTTAATGCATTTTAAATCCACTATACCTTCATTTCTTCCATCATCTGTTTTACTATATATAAATTTCGAAGACCAGGTTCCGGTTCCGGTTCCGGATCCGGTTTAAATGGACGGTTCCGGTTGCTGGTTCCGGTTCCGGTAAATTTTGGTTCCGGTTATTCCCTGATATATATATATATATATATATATATATATATATATATATATATATATATATAGTTATTGGTTTTTTGTCGGAACCGTAAACGGGTACACAATTTTCGTCGGAACCGAAATTCCGCCTTAAAAATATGTTTAAAATTGTCCACATTTTTTGGTTTATGTGTGGTCCAACCATACGTTATGTATAAACATTGATCAAGTTCCAATACAACCAAACAAAAGAAAAATTAACTCAACAAATTACCATGTGAAACGCAGGTAGGACACGGTTTCAGAAAGAGTTTTTCAGCTTCACCCGGCTGAAGTTTGTTAACAAAACAAAGTTAAGTCGAGGCTTGTAGCAGCTTACCCATTCTGGGGTATATGCTAAATTTGAACCGATCCAACTTGGTAGTAACCGTAATTGCTTTCTTGGCAATGAACTGTATTTATTGAAACTGTGCGAGCAGCACTTATAACATTCTGATTAGAAAGACCATTATCTTCTAACTGACGGGAACTGTTTGTCCAACGTTAGCCTAAACAGTGCCGCTGACCACTGAACAGAAAATTACCTTCTATCTATTATTTTCTCTTAGAATCATATAAACCAATAATTTCAAGTTTCATACAGAAAAACATGATGTAACGAACGTATGTGTAGTAAAGGGAGGCGAGTGGAGACAGAGCGAAAGTGTGTATTCTACGCTCCAAGCGTTGTAAGCACATTCAATTTGACACAGTATACGCAATGGTGCATAGTGGAAGGCATTTTTTTGCTCTGCGTGTCTAAAAAGCGACATAATGACCGATAAATAAACATTATTAGCTTCCGCAGTCTCTAAAGTTTCAGAAGGACAATAATGCCATCGCAGTACATTCATTTTTAGGTAAAAGTTATTGTTATGTATTTTAAATCCACTACTTAATGTATTTAAATACCTTCATTTCTTCATTAATCTGTTTTACTACATATAAATTTCGAGGACCATGTTCCGGTTCTGGTTTAAATGGCCGGTTTCGGTTATTCCCTGATAATAGAGTATGGATTATTGAACTACTTAGTAGTAAGATCGCCTACTATATATTGCGTTATGCACCAGCCAGTGCGCGCAGTATCACAGTATGTCTAATTTATAGCGTTCCGATCACAAAATCATCGTCATCATCTAGCTGATGGGCACTGGTTGCCCAACGCTTGCTAGCCTGAACATTGTCTCTGACCAAAGATACATTTTCTTATATATTTTCTTTGAGAACCATATAAACCAATAATTTAAAGTTTCCTACGGGATGATACGTAACAAACGTATTTCAAATAAAGGGAGGCGATTGCAGACACAGCGAAATTATATAGTCTACCCTCCATGCGTTACAAGAACATTGAGTTTGACGCAGTTTACGCAAGCCTGTATAACGGAAAGCATTTTTCCGCCGGGAGTCAAAAAACCGACATCTTGATTGATAAATAAATATTTTAGCTTCCTCAGCTTCTGCAAAGTCTCATAGAGGCAATATATGTCATCGCAATACATTAAGTTTAATGTAAAATTTATTTTAATACAGTCTAAATCCACACTTCCTTCATTCCGTTCTTCTCTGTTTTACTATATACAAGCTTCGAAGAGCAGGTTCCGGTTTCGGTTGCTGGTTCTGGTTCCGGTTATTCCCTGATATATATAACTAAGAACACAGTCAAAATCTTAGCGAAGTGTCCGACAAATCAGAACCTGAACATGCAAGAAATATTCAAGTTATGTAAGTTGATACCGTAAGATATTGGCATCAGAAAACAAAGGTGTCTCACCAAATAAAATCCAGAAGAAGAGTACTAAGGCGACAATATGTGAGACCAAAAATATATGCAAAAAGAGCGTATATCAGATCTCTACTGGTTACAAAAATCCATATTAACGGCAAACCGTTGCCCAACACCAGTGATCTGTTAAATAAACATTTAGCATTATTCTAAAACCAACTTTTTTAATTTCTCCGGCTGTTAACAAAAGCAGCAGCACCTCAAAGACAACATCCATATTATTTACCTCTCTAACAAACGCTTCCTTCGTCTCTTCATCGTCACTTAACTCCTCCATATTATGCACCTGACTGGCATGCTTACCATCGTCACCAGAATCACCGGTACTACTGTTACTAATTGTCGAATTGCTTCGCTTCCGTCGCTTCACAGGTGTCCTAGTTCTCGATCGACTACTTCGGTAATCAGAACTTTCTGCGCTTTCCGATTCATAGCTATCGCCGCTGCTGCAACTGCTGCTGCGCCGGCTGCGTTTATGCTTACTGCTATGTCGCTTTGACTTTGAGCTGTCTGATTTACCCCGTCGTTTTGTATGTTTACTGTCACGCTTTCGTTTCCCTTTGTGATTCGATTTGCTTGTTTCCCCACTTATCCGCTCATTTTGTCGTCGACTCTTCTTACGAGATGAAGAACTAGATTTGCCTTCATTCCTGCAAGTTTTAAAGAAAACTACCGATCTTATAGCAATTATATCGAAGTAGCTAGGAATCTTTTTAGCTATAAAACCATATATGCCAGTAAATACATAATTATTTGTTGACCTTGAATATACTTGTTAATCCCATAACTTTATATTGGCGAATAAACTGAAAATTGCGGACATCGATTCAACCACAACTCTAATGTTATCGTGATAAACTTCAAAACAACTACTATATAAAATATAAAATAATAATATAAAATAAAATCCGGTAAAACCTATTTTCTATAAAAAATAATAAAAAGTTTAGCATCATCCGAACCAAAGCATTTTTCAAGGCTTTAATGACTATCTACAACGTTGGCATGTTTCGGCAGTAAAGACAAGATAGGGTTTTTAGAGTAGAAGCTAAAAAGATATCAATTATTGTATTAAGGGCAAAACTACTTTTCCTCAGCTACACTTAAATTGAGAAAGCTGGGCAAGGCATGGGTACGATGCCGAGGAAAAGTCGAACACACAGGTTGACACGCAGATAAAGTGGCAATAAGAAAGTATAAAACAGTTTCTGCCGTAGTCATAATTATGCATGGGTCCACTTTAGGTGCGTATACTGGGGTTGTTCTATTGTCTAGTCAGTAGCTTATGTCAAAACCGATGTGTTCGCTGAAATTCAATTCTACTTTATGTGCGCGGACACGATCTGCGATACAGCAACACTGTTTGAGAGCTCAATTTTACGATTATTAAACGTTACAATTCAGTGACTACGAACAGTGTATTTTAAGCGAGAATTTATTGTATACTATGCACTCCATGACCGCGAAAGCAGTTATTCCGACACAGTATGTCATTTTTTTATAAATACGAACAAACGTATGATTTCCATAAATCTGAACGTGCGCTAACTGAATTCGTATTTACGTCATAGGGTCTGTGTTCGGGTTCGTTAAACTGTGAATACCGATTGCAGAATTCCGACTCTAATTTTTGAATGATTCAGCTCGTGATTTTGACAAACCAATAGCCATGGTGTACACATCTAGTTGACTCACTCATTATTTATTCTACTATTTTATATGTGCAACGAAACAACAGATAAGTCTGCTACTATAATTTACTGCACACACACTCAAAGGCACTAACTCTGTGAAAACAGTGAATGGAATCTTAAATTCCTGAACCACATTAATGTACAAAACATTCTCGACTTCAGCATGTAAAACATTTTCGACGTCATCAAGTTGCTAAAAACCTAGAAAATACCACAATTATTCATAGTTCACCTGGACCGACCTAAAATTCTACTGAACTGCCAAAAGACCAAAGTACTTGCTATCAAATATATTGAAAGAAATATTTACTTATATTTCTCTTGATTCTTACATATACGTATTTTTCTTCATCTTCCATTGATATAGCTCACCCAGAGGTTCATCTAAGGTAGTTCCAACGATCCGTGCATATAAGTATAACAATCTAGAGCAAGATTCAGATTTATTATTCCTTACTTTGATCGACGAGTTGATTTCTTTTTTCCGGAAACCTTGGTTTTCTTATAATCTTGCTTTCGTTTCAATCTATCCGACCATGTAAGAACTTCTTCTTCGCTGCTCATTACAGTAGTTATGAATAATTTTCACTGTATATCACAGTATTTTACATTAAAGTAACAACCTGAAAGCTTGCAACCGAGCAAACGAATTCAATAAACGGTAAAGAACTGTATTCACATTCTTGTCCATCAAAGTAGGATGGTCCTGCCATGTTCCTGAATCTTTGGTTCAAGCTGACATGTGAACCTGGTACAATGTTGGGCCCCTTTCCTTGCTTTAATACTTTTACTGTTTTTTGCGTTAACACATGCAATTGACAATGTTTTTAGAAAGACAAAAATTTAGTAAATCACTGTGATGTGGTAATTCGCTCCACTGTGACTGTATTTTCGCACCAAAGAGGTCCGACTTTGAGTAAAGAGTGTCATTATTAATTGTGAACCACCGTTTGACAACACTTCGTTTTGCTGTTTCTTTCTGGGCGCTTGGTTTGGAATCACGCGTTTGGCTAAGTCAGCATTGCGCATGTCATCAGCTGCTTCTATTGGATTTGTGAACAGATATTTAACATAAATATTTAGCATTTGTGACAACACTTAGACACGATCATGCTGTATTAAATAGTTCCACCGTTACCAAACTTTTGTTTGTTAATATCTAATTTCGCAGACGCATAGTTCAGCACCAATATTAATATGCAAGTTTGTGTTCAGATGGTCAGAGATGGCTACACGAATGTTGTGTTATACTGAGAAACAGCTACCAGCACGATCCGATTTGACATTGTGCAAAAACGGGTGCTGGCCCACCACTAAAAGACTAGAATTTTGGCGACATGCCAAGTGTATGAATTCAGAGAAATGAGAAACTGTAACGTTAACATACA
>JASANE010016098.1:0-10353 GCA_030248225.1 Trileptium ribeirensis | reverse complement strand
TCTACGGTTCAGTTACGTATTGCTGATGAAGGAATAAATGAAGGTATAGTGGATTTAAAATGCATTAAAAATAACACATTAAACTTAATGTATTGCCTTTTTGAAACTTTAAAGAGACTGAGGAAGCTAATAATGTTTATTTACCGATCAATATGTCGGTTTTTGAACATGGTTACATGTTCTTCTGTAGGAAACTTTAAATTATTGGTTTATATGATTCTAAGAGAAAATAATAGATAGAAGGTAATTTTTTGATCAGTGGTCAGAGACACTGTTTAGGCTAGCGCTGGACAAACAGTGTCCGTCAGTTAGATGATAATGATGATAACTTTCTAATCAAAATGCTATAAGTAAGACAAACTGTGATGCTGCTCGCACATTTTCAATAAATACAGTTCATTGCCAAGAAAACTCTGGCTGCGTTGCAGATAACGTTAGTTTACTTCAATTTAGATGATTTACCAAGTTTAGAAGCGCACTGGCTGGTGCTTGAGGCAATTTATGTTAGCCAAGCATACCCTAAATACTTCTGCGTAAGCCATACGCTGTTACCGAATTGGACCGGTTTAATTCGAACGTATATACCTCGCAGACTTCTGGATGTGTAAAATAGCTGCCACAACAATCGACCTGGCTTTGATTTGTGAACAAACTCCCGCATGTTATTATGAAAAATTCCTACTGAAATTATGTGCCCTACTTACGTCTCACACGGCAGATTTCTTAGTTAATCTTTTTTTGCTTGGTTGTATTGGAGCTTGATCATTGTATAATTTATTTTACATATATATGTTTTGATCACAGATGAAGCAAAAAATGTGGAAAATTTCAAACAAAAATTTTAAACCGGAATTCCGGTTCCGGTATATATGGTTTTTGCCCTATGCCGGAACCGCAACCGGAACACGATTTTCGCCGGAACCGGAATTCCGGTTACTCCCTGATATATATGTATGTATATAATAAAATGAAAACAACCATTTATGCACTACATTTGTGATTCGTATAGATTATAGTTATAATTATTTCACTATTTACTAGTAAACGTAATAAATTACAAAAAGTGAGCGGAGCAACAGGCAAAGTATTTGGTATCCTATTTGTGTATACATGTAGTTCAACTAAATATATAATCAATTTGTAATAAGTATCACGTTTTAGGCAATTGATGTCAAAATCCACAATATTAAAAGCTCGCAAGATAAAATAATTATCTAATTAGTAACATTAATTAATTAGCTAAAATTAATTAACTAATCAGCGCCTATGATAAAATCATAGAGGTCTAAAAGCCACATATTTGCGATCAGCGACATTGAAGTCCCCGAGTGCAATAAATTAGCAATTTTGAAGTGACTTTAAAATTTGTATATAATAACCTCATTAGCTAACTAACAGGGAGTAACCGGAATTCCGGTTCCGGCAAAGGGCAAAAACCATACCGGAACCGGAATTCCGGTTTAAAAATTTTCCTTTTTTGCTTCATCCTGTAATCCAAACATATGTAATATATATTATACCATGATCAAGCTCCAACACAACCAAGCAAAAGAAATGATTAACTAACCAATTTGCCGTGTGAAACGTAAGTAGGGCACATAATTTGAGCAGGAATTTTTCATAATAAATTGCAGGAGTTTGTTAAATCAAAGCCAGGTCGATGCAAAATTTGAGCAGGAATTTTTCATAATAAATTGCATGTTTGTTAAATCAAAGCCAGGTGGATGCTTGTAGCAGCTATTTTACACATCCAGAAGTCTGTGGGATACGTTTGAATTAAACCGGTCCAACTCGGTAACAGAGTATGGCTTACACAGAAGTACTTAGGGTATGCTTGGCTAACATAAATTGCGTCAAGCACCCGCCAGTGCGCTGTAAACTCGGTAAGTCAGTCTAAATTGAAGTAAACTAACGTTATCTGCAACGCAGCTAGAAACTGCTTTCTTGGCAATGAACAACTGTGCGAGCAGCATCACAGTGTGTCTCATTTATAGCATTCTGATTAGAAAATTATCATCATTATGATCTAACTGACGGCACTGTCTGTCCAACGCTAGCCTAAACGGTGTCTCTGACCACTGATCAGAAAATTACCTTCTATCTATTATTTTCTCTTTGAATCATATAAACCAATAATTTTAAGTTTCCTACAGAAGAACATGCAACAAACGTATGTGTAGTAAAGGGATGCGACTGGAGACAGAGCGAAAGTGTGTATTCTACGCTCCAAGCTTTGTAAGCACATTCGATTTGACGCAGTATACGCAATGGTGTATTGTGGAAGACATTTTTTTGCTCTGAATGTCCAAAAACCGACATATTTGATCGATAAATAAACATTATTAGCTTGCTCAGTCTCTTTAAAGTTTCAGAAAGGCAATAATGACATGGCAATACAATAAGTTTATTGTAAAAGTTATGTTTAATGCATTTTAAATCCACTATACCTTCATTTCTTCCATCATCTGTTTTACTATATATAAATTTCGAAGACCAGGTTCGGTTCCGGATCCGGTTTAAATGAACGGTTCCGGTTCCGGTTATTCCCTACTAACTAACATATACAGCCAAGTTTCAGAGCTTCAGAAATGTCATATTCGTGATCAGCGACATAGAAAACCCCCATGTGCAATTTATTTTTCATATCTGAGCACTTTGAAAATTTTGAAAAAATTAGCTAATTAATTAGTAATTAGCTAAATATATAACTAATAAGCCTGTTTTTAACTTGCTCGAATAATAAACACCACATTCAAATTAACCACGGCGAAATGTAGTATATGCACTAAAATGATGGGCTTGCACTAATTATTCATTAAAAAATAAGCAATTTTTGTTTGAAAATACTAAAAATTGGCTAACATGCTTAACTAATTAGGTAATTGCTATTAACTAAAGCAAATTTTGACAAAATCTATGTCTTGCATTTCACCGATATCTAGCAAATTTTTTTTTAAATCGGCTAGTAGTTATCGAGGAGTTCAACGGCCGAACGGTGCCGATTTTCCCGCTCTGACGAAAACAAAAACGCTTCGTTTCGCTCAATTATTTTGAGTTAGCACTAGTTTAATAATGACTATAAATTTATACATTTTCCCAAAAGTACCAAACACTAACTCAATTTCTGCACCTCTACTGAGTAGCTTTTAGTTAAGCTTCAAATGATTCCGCAAGTTATATTACTAGTAACCTTCAGAAAAATCACAGCGACCCTTACCCCAACCCCTTACCAATAACATGACATGACTTGATCACAGAAAACCTATTTGACAGCCACAGCCAAACTATTTTAAAACACTATCGTCTAGCTTCCGCTTCAACTATGTATCCTGGTCTTGGAGGACTTTAGAAGCGCCTGCCGCAGATACCCCTCCCCATGTTTGTACGACGCCAACACGTTACCGACAAGGTTGTACCCACCCAACGACCCCTGACACCCCACACGCGTAGTTTAAGCTACGATATTCAAATATCTAAATTACACGCAACTTTATTATTCGCGTATTCACTATATATCTCGCTTACACGACCGATACTTATGAAAATCAATCTTTCTCGGGGGAATGGGGAGCTTCCTTGTTGTAAGCTGACTTATAATATAAAATTCAGTACGTGCGCAAGCTATAGCTCTTCGACGTAGTTGTTATTATTAGTATTATTTTTGCACTTGTACGTATTGTTATTGCAGTTTTCTAAACTTCGCAGTAACGTTTCAACAATTATATGTTCATTTTTGTTTGTATAGCTTAATTCAGTTTGTAACAGTCAGGCAGCTTACACACTGCAGTTCGGTTATGACTGTGTTAGCTGTGCGCAACGTGTTGTTTGCCGTTTTGCCGTTTATATTATTGACGGATTTGCTAATAGTTTATCAGTAACGAAAATTGGGATTTTATAAACGTAACTGTTGTTTCGCGGAACGTTAAAGGCTCCTATGGTTCACCATAAACTAGTAATATTAGGATGTATCCCTAATAATTGTTGCCCATGGGATTCCGTACCGTCTGGATCCATAAAAGTGCCCAAGCATCGTTATCTTTATCGACTCGAGCACTACCCGGCCCGCTTCGCTAAAATTTTAGCATACCTTCAATCAATTTTCTATGTATTTGCTTAAAATCAAACGCTCTCCGGCATAGATTTTACACAACACCACTGCATCAGAGGTCTAAACACCCATTCGTATGGGAATTGTCGGTGCGCTAAGCCTCGAATCCCTAACATTTCGCCGTTCAAGAATAATTACGTCCATTTGTACAGGGGAATTACTGATTCTTTTATTACTGATCATTTTCAACGCTTTTACGTGCACAGAAAAAATCGTCTCTAAATCGACAAAAATATAAGACAACTAATCCATGGGTTGAGGAACCCCACACAGTGCGAATTATATCATGTATCCTTCTGGCAAGCGGGGCCAGTTTAGAGAGGGTAAGAATATTAGCCCGGATAACCAGCCACTAACACAAAGCTCAGTCCGATTACAAAATAACCCAATTCTACCACAACAGTTGCGACAAAACAGGCATCCGTTTAGTCTATTTTTAATTTTATTGCCCCACATACATCACCCGTAAAAATACCCGTTGCCAGGCAGGATAAACAAGCAAGACTTAGAGCCCTGACAGAACGAGTCAAACCACACCAGCCACATTTCTAAAACATAATCCCTTCCATTCCATTCGTCATCGGTTCCAAAAAGGATAAAATTTCTTTTTGCCCCGCAAATTTCAGTCTAAGCTTTGACAAAATTGGGGAAACAAAATTAGAGGGCTTTTAGAAAACAAAAATCCACGTCCCATGAAGACGATGATCAACCGTTTGCGCTCGCTACCACCACGGTGTTGGACTTCATTCAGCCCTGCCGTCCACATAGCGTGGTTGTTTTTTCCCAAATATCGATTGAAAACTCTCTATATTCGTATGTATATATTGAAAACAAAAAAAAATATTTTCTAAAATACCCCATTTTAGCTATGTAATTTTGAGCATTGAAAACCACGTAATGATACTGATTTTTGCCGTAATGCTATTATTATATATTATTTTGAACGATAGTTAAATATTGTACTGTTTTACGAAGATTGTATATATATTCCGTTGTTGTTTAGCTCGTTTCTAAAGCACATTCTATGTATACTACAGAAGCATGTGTTACTCGGTTTCAACTGTATGTCTCCGTTCACAAGACTGCTCTGCTACATTGTGGCTGTTTAGTTGAGTTAGCCTACAGTGGTCGTGGGTGTGTACCCGTGACCCGTCTCAACTGGGCCGCCAAAAACTGCCCGGGGAGGCCCGCCCATGCTAAACCCTACCACACATTACGAGTTATATGTTTTATTATTCTAAGAAAATGTTTATTAGTTATACGTACATTTGCTATATGTGTATATCAGGAAATAACCAGAACCCGCCATTTAAACAGGATCCGGAACCTGGCCTTCGAAACTTATATATAGTAAAACAGATCAAGGACGCACTGAAGACACTGTAGATCTAAAATTTATTAAAAATAAATTTTACATTAAATATTTAATGTATATCGATATTATTGTCTTTATGGGACTTTAAAGAGGCTGAGAAAGCTAAAATATTTATTTATCGATCAAAATGCCGATTTTGTAGACTCCCAGCGGAAAAATACCTTCCGCTGTAAAGGCTTGCGTAAACTGCGCCAAACTGAATGGTCGTGTAACGCATGGCGGGTAGACTAAACAATTTCGCTCTGTCTCGCTTATATGGTTTTGTAAAAATATAAATGTATACTATAATTTTCTGGTCGTTGGCCAGAAAAATTGTTCAGGCTAGCATTGGACAACCAGCCCCCTTCAGATATTTTCTGATCAGAATGCTACAAGTGAGACAAACTGTGATACTACTCGTATAGTTTCAATACATACAGTCCGCTCCAGGAACGCAGTTTCTGACTGCTTTGCAGCTATGTTATTTTACTCCGATTTAGACTGATTACATAGCCAAGGTTACAGCTAAGTACTGCATTAATCCATACTCTGTTGTGTATATCAAGTTGTCCGGCACGTTTCTAACATATACCGCAGATTTCTTTTCTGTCATATTAATCTTTTCTTTTGTTGGGTTGTGTTGGAACTTGATAATTGTATATATATGATATATATAGATATGATTGCGCCACATATGAAGCAAAAAAATGTGCACAATTATAAATAAATTTTAAACCTTTTTAAGGATTTCGCCTTTTGCCGGAACCGCAGCCGGAACACTATTTTCGCGGGAGCCGGAATTCCGGTTATTCCCTGGTGTACCTATATATAATATTTTATTACCGAAGGTCCCCTTGTGTCGCGTGCCCTTTTGGTGTCCCATTTATTGTTGATTTGGTTATTCGTTTCTTCTTCTTCCTAGCAATGTATATTACAGAAATTTTGTCGCCCCACACCGTACCTGTTCGGGGTAAATATGCAACTATGATCGACAACGTTGACAAAACATTTGCACAAAAACACTGAAATATCTATAAAATTACTCCTAGTTTTCCAGTGTAAAAGTCTTCACATAAGTTAGTTTTCACAGAACTTGAGTTGGACTTTTTCGGCTCCGCCCGTGCAAGGAATGAACAAAAATCCACAGCCACATAGGAGTTTATGCTTGGGTACTTGGTATGACGGCAGCGGATCACTGAAACTGTGTAATCATTTCACTGCTTTCAGGCTATAAATATATTCCTATTCGTCATTCCTAGTCGAAATCCGGAATTCAGTAATAATTATCCGCCTAAATCACGACATTCCAGCAACATTAATACGCACATCAGTGGTCATCACAGGACAAAGCAACTACAAGGCTGCCACAACTCAACGACCAGCTAGTCTCCAGAACCCACTGCATCTGATCGGGACATTTCTGTCCGTTTCGGCGCAAGTTGGTCGATACGACACGTCAGATATCCGCTTTACGCGCAAACGATTATATACGTATAATTAAAACTTGTAAAATTAAATAACTTAAAAAATTATATAGATAAAAAATTGCGTACGGTACATATCGAATCCGATTATTTTATGCCACATATCAGATAACCAACTTAATACAAAGTATATATTATAAAATATCATAACCCATAATAAAAAATCAAACAAACAAATTTTAAGTTTAACACTACAAAATCCAGTTCTAACAACTAGCCTCGAAGCTTATACGTCAAAACTACCCGATCTCTTCGAACCCGAACTGTTCACGGTCAAAATAAGAGACCTTACAAGTTTTCGGCTGAAAACCATCAAACCGAGTCTAACTTAGTCACGATCAGTCAGGTTCAGGAATCCTAAAATCAGAACGAACCGAAACAAAGGAAAATGGTCGACACGCCAATCATTGACGAACCATCGCTTTCGGACAATCTGTACAAGCTGGTCGTGGTTGGGGACTACGGGGTCGGCAAGTCGTCGCTAGTCGCCCGCTTTTGTGACAACTATTTCCCCGAGGTCCACTCGGCGACAATCGGGATCGACTACAAGCTGCGGACCGTTCAGCTGCCTGGTGACCACGACAACGACGACCGTTTGTCACGGCGACAACGACGCGGAGCTCCGCGCGTCAAGCTGGAAATCTTCGATACCGCCGGGCTTGAAAAATTCCGTCCCATCGCGTCGGCTTACTATCAGGTGGGTTGAGTACATGATTGGGCATCTAAATTGGGAAACATCCTCACCTAACATAAACTGAGAAAGAAACCGCAGAGTTGATAAAAAAAATTTTGCCCCGGCCTTTCAAACTACTACTACTATCACAAATCAAAGGATTTTTATGCATTTTATGCAAATATTTTTAAGATCTTACCCACAATAAGGTTCACCAAATGCACCGTGTACTAAGCGTTTGGTTACAAACTTCAGCTATGTGACGTTCCGCACCACACCTGATTTCAGCCCCGGTGAGAACAAATATTTTAAATGAGTCAAGTTATTATACAACGTTTCGTTGTTAATCACCATCTACAGATTGTGTTTTCCACACTTCTTCCTTATACGAATACACTTAAAATGTTGTTTTTGTCTAACTAACGACCTCAATTGTGCTACAAATTTTAGCTTTCACGCATCTGCTATCGATGTTTCCTGCTTAGAAAACGCGAATAGGTGTTCTGTGTGAACTAGGAAGACAATTTACATTCCGCCATTTGGAACGTTGATTCGAGTTGATCATATGACTGACATGCTAAATCGAACAGATATGTTCGCGGTCCGTGAGTGTATAAAATTATGACATGGAGTTACGTGAATATGAAACTCGTTTCCAGTCAAAGCGATCATTATATGGAATATAGAAATCATGCGCAGCTACTCAGTGCTTCTGTATCGCAAATCGTTCCCGCGAACTTAAACAACCCTCCTAATTTATGCGCCATCACCGGTTTTAGGATCATGAACTGACTTGATAAAAGAACACCTAAAGTAAGCTTACTCGTCATTATCATACCGTATTACTATCAAATGTGCTTTTAATTCGAACAGTCTCACAAACAGTGCTTGCCGCAGGTAAACTAACGACTGCTAATTACTGAGTAGGTTTTTCACGTTTTTTGTGGTATGTCTGTACTCTGACAAGGGGCCGTTACCCCCTCCCCCACCAACGTGGATCCGTCAGTGGCTGGAATCATTTTTAGTCTTTCTCGGGTAGAACCTAAAATTAGTACTTTAAAGCAATATATTTGTCGTTCCGAGCGCTCTTTGAAGATTTTTGTTCTTGCTCAACCACTAGAAATTTAACAAATTGTAATTTTTATAATCTGCGAATTAGAACGTTTTTGTTCATGTTTATTTGTATTTGAAGCGGTAGAACTGCTGCGATCGCGATCCGTCGACAAATAAATCGCACCTCAACTAAACATCCCATACAGCATATACGTAACTAAATTACCCGAATCCAATTGGGTTAAACCACGGAACCATCCAAAAATCTACTGAGATCCGCACTTGTATTCCGGCCTCTCCGCAAAGTACACAACTACAACAGGATGATCCCGCTCCCGCTGCACGCTCGCCATGGAGCGTTTCAAAGCGCTTCACATCCCCATCAATGACGTCATCGGTATTTTCGTTTTTTTATTTAGAACGCAGCCGGTGTCATCGTTGTCTATGACGTCACCGATGCGTCATCGTTTGCCTCGGTCGAGCGGTACATCCGCGAGTTGAAGTACTACATTCCGCCGGATGCCGAAATCGAAATCGTCGCAACCAAATCGGATCTCGTCGATCAACGGGTCGTTCCGTTCGAACAAGTAAATACGTCCTACGTTTAACTAAATAACTATAAATGATCTCACTGTTTTTAAAGGCAATGACTGTGTTGCGCTCACATTTTACTTAACCTAAAGCCGAGCTTTATTTCCGAGTCCCAATACTGTCTTTATAGCTTTGATCGCAGAATTTACCAATCGGAAATTTATCAATCGATCAGCAGTAAGAACATCACTAGTTTAATCTGGAATGTCAAATTTTGCCTTATACCAACTACCTGACATGGGTGCGAAAAACAAGAAAATTAAGGTTTTTAATTATAAGCCCAAGGTGCTAAATTTAGGTTTGGAGAGACAAAACATTATATCTTCACCCGAAAAATTCTTTGCATGATCCACTAAGTTGACATATATGGACATACCCCTGAAACCCAGCCTTTCGCCCAGTTAACTAACGACAATAACTCGCTAGTTCTAGAGACATTTTCGAAATAAACATTTAAGGACTACATACTAGTGATGAACACGGACAATCTGCGCCAAAATTAAAGGATCCCAAAAATATGCCAAAGCCACAAATACATATAACAGGGTGTCCGAGGGTCTGGCACCCAACAATTCAACGAATTCAAGAAGAATTAAGGAGCTTTTGGAAAAGTTCAAGAAGATATTTCTTCAGCATATCATCAACCGTATAGTTGACATGATATTTCTATTGCAAATGTTGACAATCGGCTAACAGCAGCATTTGTTTCGGCTACCGGGAAACATGACCGAAAATATGGAACCAATACCATCACTAAATCTGTAAGACAGACGACCGCTTACTGCCTTAATACACCAACGTGTCTAAGCCCTGCCTGGTTCCATCATTGCAAATCCGTAAGCTTCCTAGTGACGCCTGGCCGGAAGTTGAAGCAACGGACTTTTGCGGAGGCGCTGCTGTTTTTGCGAGCCTGTGCTTCCTGAAATTACAGCGGCTATATTAGGTTGACAAGAAACTATGCGCTGCGAGTCCTTATGTTTCTGCGATTCTGATGGAATTAAGCATAATTATATTGGAGCTGTAATACAGCACAAAATTCAAGTAGATGGAACATAAAATTCAAAGAGCTTAAAGAGAATTCAAGGAGATC
>JASANE010016097.1:0-60728 GCA_030248225.1 Trileptium ribeirensis | reverse complement strand
AGGGAGATTGGCTCCGTCATTTGCTCTCAGGCCAAAGACCCCAATTTTTGCTACCTTGTTTTCATCATTTTTCTTGAGCGAAATACACAGCAGGAGACGACTTCGAAACATTTCACTACGGATTTTCGCATAATGAACAGAGTGCCATATCAATCATATTGTCAGCAAACCAGATACGAAAAATATAATTTTGGGTTCCGAGAAACACGATTCTTCTAAATTTTAAGGGTATAGGATGGTATCTAGGTACTGGATATAGTGTTCACAAAGTCACTAGAGTGCCCAATTTGTAGAGTTGCAGCCGGGTCCGGGTCCGGGTATTCCGGGTATTTTTCGAAGAAAAATCCGGGTCCGGGTCCGGGTATTTACCTCCAACAAATTCCGGGTCCGGGTATTTACCTCCAACAAATTCCGGGTCCGGGTATTCTTCCAAAGAAAATTCCGGGTCCGGGTCCGGGAATTGTAAAAATACCCGGACCAAAGTTCAACAGTGTTGCTGTTGCCATATATACGCATTGAGCAAGGGCGTTGGATCATGTAAAGCGTTGAAATGAAACAGCATTCGTTTCTTGATATTGCGTTTATACCTGATCGCGTTCGTTAGCGTGTAGCAATAATTGCGTTCTTTTGTGCAAAAAGCTAAGGTCAAAAATAAGGTGGTTTGGTTAAGGGCTGGCAATCGACTCCGAATGTTTTGTACCTAAGTACTATATATACGACGTATAGCACGAGAGTAACAACGCATGGTTTAGAAACCGAGACTGAAAAACCTTGTGACAGTTCGTACGTTGTTAACGCCTTGCAAAGATATGTAAACAAGCGAGTATATTTCTATTTTAGAAGCGAGCCTAGGAATTTCAGTATTCTCGCCTCTAGTAGGTGCGCATCTTCTCCATTGTTTCGACATTATGGCCCTGGCTATTTTACCCCCTTACAATTTTTATTCTCTCGTCAACTTCTGCGTATTCCGGGTATTTTTGTTTCAAAATTCCGGGTCCGGGTATTTGCCTCCAACAAATTCCGGGTCCGGGTATTTCTTTCCAAAAATTCGGGGTCCGGGTCCGGGTATTTCTTTCCAAAAATTCCGGGTCCGGGTCCGGGTATTTCTTTCCAAAAATTCCGGGTTCGGGTCCGGGTATTAATTTTTAACTTTTGCAACTCTACCAATTTGATAAGGTTAACTTTTTAACACACCTAAGTCACATTTGAAAAAAAATTGAATTTTTAGGTCCCCAGAAGCACGAATAGGCCAATTATCTCAGGGATATAAGAAGATACAAGTACTGAAAGCAGTGTTCACAAACTCACTAGACTAGAGTGTTCATCGAGTTTGCTTTTTAACAGAGCTTTTTGGGCTTGCCAGATACGAGAAATCGAGTTTTTGGGCCCCCAGAAACACGATTGCCCAATTTTATCCTAATTTTATATACAGATAATACTGATAAGTTATAAATCATGAGTATGATACAAATTAGTGGTTCCAGTAACAAAATCTTCCTTGAAAACTAAAGCTAATTTACTATAAATTTTACCAAGTTTGAATTTTGAGCTTATCTACAGTAAATTTTCATTCTTGCTAATTTGCAGGAAGTGGTCAAAGAGCAAGTATCAAGGGGAATCTTCCAAACTTCCGAGTCAAGTGTCTTTAATAATTTGGCCTAAGGTTAAATAGAAGTAAGAGTGGTACGATCTAAGACTACACGAAGGCCTTACAACAGGTCCGTTCTTCTCGGTTTCAATTTTTCACAGCTGAGGCGTTTCGTCCGCCCTTTTCCAACAAGGCTCAAGAGTAATGTTCCAGATGAAAAGTATCCTAATATTATAACGATCTAACTCGTTGAATATATAAAAATTTCAGGAACATAAGGACCACGTTGATCCCTACGTTCACGAGTGCAATATATATAAATTTTGTATCCAACTTCATTACACCAAATAAATATATACCTAGCTATATACGCCTCGGTAAAAATACGAATTAGCTTGGCCGTATACGTGCTTCCTTAGGCTTATTATTATTATACTTAAACTACTCTTATATCGAAAAAACTAGGACCGCAGTTCAGCTCACGAGCCGACTACTGCCAAAGCTGTGATCCACCCTGGGGCTGTCCCCGAATTTCACGAGCTATACCGGATTTGAATACTTAACCTACTTAACTGATGCTTAATGATTTGTATGTCCGAACTCTATTTCTCAGAGGGGAATTCATTTGGTTGTTTCGGCTTTGGTGGTGAACAGCTAGGACAAAATTGAGGGTTTAAATTATGAGTGACAATGACTCGTAAGCCGGAATTTTGCAGTCAGCTATCAAAACGGATTTGTACGTTGGTATTCAACAGTATCTTAAATGCTGGGAATAAATGGAACCGGAACCAACAACCGGAACCGTGAATTTAAACCGTATCCGGAACCTGGTCTTCGAAACTTATATAGTAAAACAGATGAAGGAAGAAATGAAGGTACAGTGGATTTAAAATGTATTAAAAATAACTTTTACATTAAACTTAATGTGTTGTGATAGTATTATTGCCTTTGCGGAACTTTAAAGAGACTGAGGAAGGTAATAATGTTCATTTAACGATCAATATGTCGGCTTTGGACCCCAATAGCAAAAAATGCCTTCCGCTATACACCCTCCGTATATTGCGTCAAACTGAATGTGCTTATAACAGATGAAGCATAGAATAAACACTTTCGCTCTGTGTCTGGTCGCCTCCCTTTACTATACAAACACACCTTTGTTACATGTTATCTTGTAGGAAACTTGAAATCATTAGTTTATATGGTTCCAAGAAAAAATAATAGAAGGTATACATACTATAATTTTCTGACCATTGGTCAGAGACACTTTCCACTAGCTTTGGGCAACCAGTGCCCATCAGTTATATAATGATAATCACGATAACTTTCTAATTAGAATGCTATAAATGAGACATACTGTGACGCTTCTCGCACACTTTCAATAAATACAGTTCATTGCCAAGAACGCAGTTTCTGGCTGCGTTGCAGACGCCGTTATTTTACTTCAATGTATACTGATTTACAAACTCTACAAGCGCACTGACTAGTTCTTTACGCAATTTATTTTAGTCAAGCTTACAGCTAAATACTTCTACATAATCCATACTCTGTTACCGAGTTGAACTGATTTAATTCTAACACACCCCGCAGACTTCTGAATGTGTAAAATAACTACTACAAGCATCGACCTGGCTTTGTTTTGTTAACGAACTCCTGCAGGTTAAGACGAAAAAGTCCTACTGAAATTATATGTCCTACTTACTTTTCACTCGGTAAATTGCTGAGATAATCTTTTCTTTTGCTTGGTTGTATTGGGGTTTGATCATTGTGTATATATTGTATAGGTTTGGAAGGCCCACAGATGAAGCAGAAATGTGAAAATTTTTACGATGAACAAGTATGGTGGATCGGGACCGGTATGGTATCCTACCAGACACTCGCCCGACCAGAAACATAGTAGTTATACATGGAACTATTAATATAGAGCAATAAGGTCATGCAAGATTCGAATGGCCACTATCAATAATAAACATGAAATTATGAACAAATGACATAATGAAGACACAAATCGAATGGTACGTATATTGGGTTACCACAAATCATATGTACACACCAGGGAATAACCGGAACCGAAATTTACTGGAACCGGAACCAGCAACCGGAACCGTCCATGTAAACCGGATCCGGAACCGCAACCTGGTCTTCGAAATTTATATATAGTAAAACAGATGATGGAAGAAATAAAGGTATAGTGGATTTAAAATGCATTAAAAATAACTTCTACATTAAACTTAATGTATTGCGATGGTATTATTGCCTTTCTGAAACTTTAAAGAGACTGAGGAAGCTAATAATTTTTATTTATCGATCAAATATGTCGGTTTTTGGACATTCAGAGCAAAAAACGTCTTCCACTATGCACCATTGCGTATACTGCGTCAAATCGAATGTGCTTAAAAGCTTGGAGCGTATTATACACACTTTCGCTCTGTCTCCAGTCGCCTCCCTTTACTACACATACGTTTGTTGCATGTTCTTCTGTAGGAAACTTAAAATTATTGGTTTATATGATTCTAAGAGAAAATAATAGATAGAATTCAATTTTCTGATCAGTGGTCAGAGACACTGTTTAGGCTAGCGTTGGACAAACAGTGCCCGTCAGTTAGATCATAATGATGATAACTTTCTAATCAGAATGCTATAAATGAGACACACTGTGCTGCTGCTAGCACAGTTTCAATAAATACAGTTCATTGCCAAGAACGCAGTTTCTGGCTGCGTTGCAGACGCCGTTATTTTACTTCAATGTATACTGATTTACAAACTCTACAAGCGCACTGACTAGTTCTTTACGCAATTTATTTTAGTCAAGCTTACAGCTAAATACTTCTACATAATCCATACTCTGTTACCGAGTTGAACTGATTTAATTCTAACACACCCCGCAGACTTCTGAATGTGTAAAATAACTACTACAAGCATCGACCTGGCTTTGTTTTGTTAACGAACTGCTGCAGGTTAAGACGAAAAAGTCCTACTGAAATTATTTGTCCTACTTACTTTTCACACGGTAAATTGCTGAGATAATCTTTTCTTTTGCTTGGTTGTATTGGGGTTTGATCATTGTGTATATATTGTATAGGTTTGGAAGGCCCACAGATGAAGCAGAAATGTGAAAATTTTTACGATGAACAAGTATGGTGGATCGGGACCGGTAAGGTATCCTACCAGACACTCGCCCGACCAGAAACATAGTAGTTATACATGGAACTATTAATATAGAGCAATAAGGTCATGCAAGATTCGAATGGCCACTATCAATAATAATCATGAAATTATGAACAAATGACATAATGAAGACACAAATCGAATGGTACGTATATTGGGTTACCACAAATCATATGTACACACCAGGGAATAACCGGAACCGAAATTTACTGGAACCGGAACCAGCAACCGGAACCGTCCATGTAAACCGGATCCGGAACCGCAACCTGGTCTTCGAAATTTATATATAGTAAAACAGATGATGGAAGAAATAAAGGTATAGTGGATTTAAAATGCATTAAAAATAACTTCTACATTAAACTTAATGTATTGCGATGGTATTATTGCCTTTCTGAAACTTTAAAGAGACTGAGGAAGCTAATAATTTTTATTTATCGATCAAATATGTCGGTTTTTGGACATTCAGAGCAAAAAACGTCTTCCACTATGCACCATTGCGTATACTGCGTCAAATCGAATGTGCTTAAAAGCTTGGAGCGTATTATACACACTTTCGCTCTGTCTCCAGTCGCCTCCCTTTACTACACATACGTTTGTTGCATGTTCTTCTGTAGGAAACTTAAAATTATTGGTTTATATGATTCTAAGAGAAAATAATAGATAGAATTCAATTTTCTGATCAGTGGTCAGAGACACTGTTTAGGCTAGCGTTGGACAAACAGTGCCCATCAGTTAGATCATAATGATGATAACTTTCTAATCACAATGCTATAAATGAGACACACTGTGCTGCTGCTAGCACAGTTTCAATAAATACAGTTCATTGCCAAGAAAGCAATTTCTAGCTGTGTTGCAGATAACGTTAGTTTACTTCAATTTAGACTGATTTACCAAATTTACAAGCGCACTGGCGGGTGCTTGACGCAACTTATGTTAGCCAAGCATACCCTAAGTACTTCTGCGTAAGCCATAATCTGTTACCGAGTTGGACCGGTTTAATTCAAACGTATCCCACAGACTTCTGGATGTGTAAAATAGCTGCTACAAACATCGACCTGGCTTTGATTTAACTCCTGCAAGTTAATGTTAATGGAGCTGCTGAGTAAACAAGGTCCAATATTAAGCTAAAACTGTGGAGTCAAATTTAATATCGAATTGATGAAGCGGCTCCTATCGTTGGCGTTTATATGAAGTTAATATAAATCTTATAAGCACTCTGAAGTTGGTACCGACGGCCGGCATCTGTGGTTACACTTTATCAATATTCGGGCAACTCAGTTTATATTCAGCTAACAGTTTTAATTTAAGGTCGTTCAAGCACCGAACTGTATTAGCCTTAAATAAACAAATTGTCCTTATACCCTAATTGTGACTCGTCAATAAATGCTCAATCAAAACCCGACGTGTCCAAGTGTTTTGCTGACCCTCGTAGCGATAGGTATTCAAAGGGGTTTGAAATCCGTCACCCCTATCGACGACCCACGTTCAGGTTTGACACGCGCATTGAAGAAGCAAACCTTAGCGTGACTCGCCGATTCAATTGTGTTATTGTATAAGTACGACTCGTGCGACTAATAAGGGAAAATCTACCGCAGAATTTTAAAACTCACGCTGAGCACCCATGCGGTAAGGGCATAGAAACAGAGTACAATTTACGGTAGCGGCAGGTTTTCACCTAGATAACTTGAGAGTAAATTATCTCTAGTATTTCTGATTTCCCAGTTTGGAGCTAAGCAATTCAGACCAAAGAACCCCAACAACGGTACTATTTTGAAACTAAGGTGAGACCATGGCAATAGTGAAAGGGTTCAAGTTTAACAGAAGTGCAAAAATTGGGGGTGTACAAAAATTCGAAGGCATGATCCCATAAATATTTTAAGGCGGCAGTTCCAGACAACGATAGTTCGAGGAACAATAGCTGTTAATAAAACATACTTTTTGCCCACAACCGAATAGCTCGTAGCGTTAGTCGGAACGACTCTATGTTAGGAACAAGCCGTAATATTTCGTCGGTCACTCGACAACCTAAAGAATTCAAGCAATGCAAAAAATACGATGCGAACCGCATTAGGCATATAAATATCAACAAAAAGCAAATGCAAAACGATAGCTTGTAGTCGCAATCTACAGTGCTGTGGCAGCAGGATAGTTATTTTGTTACATTGATTTAAGCAGATATAACTTATGTCAAATCGCACATTAAGACTGGCTACAGTAGTAAGGCATAAATACATAGAAAACTTCAAAATCATCAGTAGATATGTAGTACAACTGCAGTAAATATACGTCAAAATTATAAAAGCAGCAGAGATTGCGGCCTGTAATTATTACCAAAAAATCAGCCATTCGCAACGTACTAAGTACTTCAACTTCAGTTTCAATTTTATGAATCAATATTTTTATGATTATTCCGCATAGTTACTCACATTTTAACATCGATATTAAATTAAAACTAACTCAACGATAAAAACTCGAAGATCGATTACAATAGATCACACTGCTTAAAAGATAATCATTTTAAAAATTGATGGTATAAACGGGGCACAACATAAACATACCATTAATGCTCCGAATGCAATGTTCACTAAGATTTTTGAGAATCATATCGTCGTAGAGACTTTGATTGTCGGGAACTTCTTTAAGTGCTAGCCGAGCAAAGACCATATCAATCTAAAACAGAATGGATAAAAAAATCATAGCTATCAAACGAGATTTAAATATATAACACAACAAAAATATTAAACAGGCATTGAAATAACAAATCATAATGATGTAGTACAGTAGTGATGTGGGCTACGAAGAAATTTTATGACATCATTGTTTACAAAGCGCCAGCCAGTGTTGAAATTCCACCTACCGTCGCACGAGCACAATAAGTAATTAATCACGAAATTGCATTGCTAACACTATGAAATATCTGGTATTCCCATAAGCACAACTGGGTATATTTATGGCAATGTTTTTGATACTAAGTCTTCTATAAAACTAAGACTGTTTAAGTATACATTCTTACAAAAATATAACTCCAGTTCTTTTGCAGGATTTAGAGCTAGAGTTGCAGCCGGGTCCGGGTCCGGGTATTCCGGGTATTTTTCGAAGAAAAATCCGGGTCCGGGTCCGGGTATTTACCTCCAACAAATTCCGGGTCCGGGTCCCGGTATTCTTCCAAAGAAAATTCCGGCTCCGGGTCCGGGAATTGTAAAAATACCCGGACCAAAGTTCAACAGTGTTGCTGTTGCCATATATACGCATTGAGCAAGGGCGTTGGATCATGTAAAGCGTTGAAATGAAACAGCATTCGTTTCTTGATATTGCGTTTATACCTGATCGCGTTCGTTAGCGTGTAGCAATAATTACGTTCTTTTGTGCAAAAAGCTAAGGTCAAAAATAAGGTGGTTAGGGCTGGCAATCGACTCCGAATGTTTTGTACCTAAGTACTATATATACGACGTATAGCACGAGAGTAACAACGCATGGTTTAGAAACCGAGACTGAAAAACCTTGTGACAGTTCGTACGTTGTTAACGCCTTGCAAAGATATGTAAACAAGCGAGTATATTTCTATTTTAGAAGCGAGCCTAGGAATTTCAGTATTCTCGCCTCTAGTAGGTGCGCATCTTCTCCATTGTTTCGACATTATGGCCCTGGCTATTTTACCCCCTTACAATTTTTATTCTCTCGTCAACTTCTGGGTATTCCGGGTATTTTTGTTTCAAAATTCCGGGTCCGGGTATTTGCCTCCAACAAATTCCGGGTCCGGGTATTTCTTTCCAAAAATTCCGGGTCCGGGTATTTCTTTCCAAAAATTCCGGGTCCGGGTATTTCTTTCCAAAAATTCCGGGTCCGGGTCCGGGTATTTCTTTCCAAAAATTCCGGGTCCGGGTATTAATTTTTAACTTTTGCAACTCTATTTAGAGCACTGGCCATTTGCATTGTGGCTCAGCGATCTCGAAAGTCCATCGGCTTATGACGGTGTAGATAGTCGGCAGGGGTTAAATTATCTCAAATTTTTCATAATTTAGCAAAATATTTACCCAATCATTGGCAATTTGTGATTTCACCTATTCTTTACCAAAAATTTTCCGCGCGGCTCATATTATGCGGAACCAGCAGAGGCTAGATTTAAATTGGGTGGGGCAGGGGTCCGACCAATAGGGATAATACCAACACGCCTCCACTGACACTTATGTAGTTACTTTTTAACCGACGGTAATCTTCAACAGCCATAAAGGTTATTTTCGTGGGGACTATTTTAATACTTGTAAATAGCATACATTTTTTTCGACATGAAATCTAAAGATTGGGTGATAAGCTTGGATCATACCTGCCGAAGCAGGGGTGTAGGGCGGGCTAGCTAACTTTAAGGTAAACTCCTTCTCGAACGGAGACTCGATAAATAGTCTCGGAAACATAAGTAGCATCGTACTAAGTGTCACTTCAGCAAAATTTATTAATCCATTCCACATATACTCTTGTCGCAAATTAAGTTAAGTCTACATAACGTCAAATGGTCAAAAAATGATTTAACACTCGCAATAAGACGAGGTGTAGATCTATAAATATAAATAAAACGTCTAGATCCTAAAACATAAAACAAGCAAAACATTTTGCGCCATCGGTGAACCAATCCGAACAAACATTCCGAGTTATAACGATTACAGTCTAGTTCGTCAATTTTTTGCAATAGGCTATGTGATCTTAATTAAATGATACAAGACCTTACTACCTAAGGTAGTTGGGAATAACTATTCAGCGAACAAATACTGTTTACAGCAAGATTTGTTTGGTACAAAATTTGTTTACAGTAAATCTGGTATAACAGCAATATAAGGCAGAGCCATCTGTTACCACAACAATGATCGGTAAGCTAAGCTGTAGGAATCAATAATAATTATAACTAGTAGCTTGTCTTATCGTCAAGGTGGTGATTTATGAGTGTTGAATGTGTAATTTAAAGAGACATACACCTATGTCGGACCATCACTTTACAAAATGGGATAAATATTTGCTAGAATATTTGGTACATATGCACGCTTATTTCAGATTTGACTGACAATGTGCAAGTAAATAGACCATGAATTAATAAACTATAAAATGAGATCAATAACACCCGTATCGCTAGAGCGGTTGCGGTGATATTGCAGTTTCCATGTATTTTGGGTCCCACGGGCTCATTCGAAAAAACGTTCTGATACAATCCTGTAGCGTAAATAATGACAATAGCAGCTATATAGAGAATTATTGCTCAACAAAATGAGACCAATAACACCCATATATATATCAGGGAGTAACCGGAATTCCGGTTCCGGTTCCGGCGAAAATCGTGTTCCGGTTCCGGTTCCGGCAAAGGGCAAAAACCATACCGGAACCGGAATTCCGGTTTAAAAATTTTGTTTGAAATTTTCCACGTTTTTTGCTTTATCCTGCAATCCAAACATATGTAATATATATTATACAATGATCAAGCTAAAATACAACCAAGCAAAAGAAAAGATTAACTAACCAATTTGCCGTGTAAAACGTAAGTAGGGCACATAATTTGAGCAGGAATTTTTCATAATAACCTGCAGGAGTTTGTTAAATCAAAGCCAAGTCAATGCTTGTAGCAGCTATTTTACACATCCAGAAGTCTGTTGGATACGTTTTAATTAAACCGGTCCAACTCGGTAACAGAGTATGGCTTACGCAGAAGTACTTAGAGTATGCTTGGCTAACATAAATTGCGTCAGGCACCCGCCAGTGCGCTCGTAAACTTGATAAATCAGTATAAATTGAAGTAAACTAACGTTATCTGCAACGCAGCTAGAAACTGCTTTCTTGGCAATGAACTGTATTTATTGAAACTGTGCGAGCAGCATCACAGTGTGTCTCATTTATAGCATTCTGGTTAGAAAGTTATCATCATTATGATCTAACTGACGGGCACTGTTTGTTCAACGCTAGCCTAAACAGTGTCTCTGACTACTGATCAGAAAATTACCTTCTATCTATTATTTTCTCTTAGAATCACATAAACCAATAATTTTAAGTTTCCTACAGAAGAACATACAACAAACGTATGTGTAGTAAAGGGAGGCGACTGGAGACAGAGCGAAAGTGTGTATTCTATGCTCCAAGCTTTGTAAGCATATTCGATTTGACTTAGTATATGCAATGGTGTATAGTGGAAGGCATTTTTGCTCTCGGATGTCCGAAATCGACATATTTGATCAATAAATAAACATTATTAGCTTCATCAGTCTCTTTAAAGTTTCAGAAAGGCAATAATACCATCGCAAAACAATAAGTTTAATGTAAAAGTTATTTTTAATGCATTTTAAATCCACTATACCTTCATTTCTTCCATCATCTGTTTTACTATATATAAATTTCGAAGACCAGGTTCCGGTTCCGGTTCCGGATCCGGTTTAAATGGACGGTTCCGGTTGCTGGTTCCGGTTCCGGTAAATTTTGGTTCCGGTTATTCCCTGATTCAGGGAGTAACCGGAATTCCGGTTCCGGTTCCGGCGAAAATCGTGTTCCGGTTGCGGTTCCGGCAAAGGCAAAAACCATACCGGAACCGGAATTCCGGATTTAAAAATTTTGTTTGAAATTTTCCACGGTTTTTGTTTCATCCTGTAATCCAAACATATGTAATATATATTGATGATCATATATAATGATCAAGCTCCAATACAACCAAGCAAAAGAAAAGATTAACTAACCAATTTGTCGTGTGAAACGTGTAAGTAGGGCACATAATTTGAGCAGGAATTTTTCATAATAACCTGCAGGAGTTTGTTAAATCAAAGCCAGGTCGATGCTTGTAGCAGCTATTTTACACATCCAGAAGTCTGTTGGATACGTTTGAATTAAACCGGTCCAACTCGGTAACAGAATATGGCTTACGCAGAAGTACTTAGGGTATGCTTGGCTAACATAAATTGCGTCAAGCACCCGCCAGTGCGCTTGTAAACTTGGTAAATCAGTCTAAATTGAAGTAAGCTAACGTTATCTGCAACGCAGCTAGAAACTGCTTTCTTGGCAATGAACTATATTTATTGAAACTGTGCGAGCAGCATCACAGTGTGTCTCATTTATAGCATTCTGAATATAAAGTTATCATTATTATGATCTAACTGACGGGCACTGTTTGTCCAACGATAGCCTAAACAGTGTCTCTGACCACTGATCAGAAAATTACCTTCTATCTATTATTTTCTCTTAGAATCATATAAACCAATAATTTTAAGTTTCCTACAGAAGAACATGCAATAAACGTATGAGTAGTAAAGGGAGGCGACTGCAGACAGAGCGAAAGTGTATTCTACGCTCCAAGCTTTGTAAGCATATTCGATTTGACGCGGTATACACAATGGTGTATAGTGGAAGGCATTTTTTGCTCTGGTTGTCCAAAAATCGACATATTTGATCGATAAATAAACATTATTAGCTTCCTCAGTCTCTTTAAAGTTTCAGAAAGGCAATAATACCACCGTAATACATTAAGTTTAATGTAAAAGTTATTTTTAATGTATTTTAAATCCACTATGCCTTCATTTCTTCCATCATCTGTATTACTCTATATAAATTTCGAAGACCAGGTTCCGGTTCCGGATCCGGTTTAAATGGACGGTTCCGGTTGCTGGTTCCGGTTCCGGTTATTCCCTGATATATATATATATATATAACTGGATTAGTTTCGGAGATATGCCTTTGAGTTATATGGGCCCATTAAAATTCCGTTTTATCCCAACCCTGCAACGTAAATAATGAAAATAGCACACCGTGAGTAAATATATAGAGAATACCGTGCGTAAACATATATAGATTGAGTTACGCTCCAAAACGAGACCGAAAGAACCCAAACCTAGCAGTAGTAACTATCTACAATAGTAGAATACCATTTACGGATACATAGAGGATAAATTAATTTACAAAATGAGATCGAAAATACACATATAGCTTCATCGTGTATTTTCAATCTCATGGGGCCCCATTATAAAACCTCACATCCTAGCGTTATCGGCCAGGACTTAGCACCGAATAAGACAACAAGGTGTTCGACGGTGCGGTAGACCTTTGGTTTAAAGTGATCAGAAATTTCTTTATCGCAAATAAAGCAGGGCGCTGTGCGCCACTTCATCCAGGCCTCATTCACACGCCAGTTGATCTCATGTGTCAAGCAGCCGTCATCTGCCATCTTTATTGTGCCGGGATCGTTTGGGTCGGTTATCAGTATTTATCCTTCCTGACATTGAGCCTTAAGCCGACTTTGGCTAGCCGGTCCCTCCACATATGCAGTTGATTGTTCGAGATCAATCTTATCATCGGAAGCTAGCATAATGTCGTCGGCGTACATAGTCTCCACGGCGAGTCTCTTTCGAGATTTCTTGCGACGACACCAGTGTTAAAAGAAGCGGAGAGACATCTGACCCCTGGTGTACACCGACCCCGATATAGAAGTCTTTGGAGGTACCGGAAGCTGACTGTACTCGGCTTTTACACTCTTCATGTAGCACCATCAACCATTCAACTAGTTCTGCTGGGATATTGTGACTTCGTAACGCAAGCCACCTCACCTAGCGGAGCACTCTACCAAATACCTTCTCAAGATGAAAATATACGAGATAAGTAATGATTTGCGCTCTTCATGATGTTTCTCGATGCTGCTGCAAGTATAGAGCCAGACGTTCCGGATTTCTTCACAAGCCCATGACCGGTAGTCAACCTAACTATGCTACGGATATGTATATGTTGGACCCTTCTTTATCGTATGGGACATAACTCGAATCGGTTGGTAGCTGCATTACTCGGGCGGACTTCCTTTTTCCTCCAGATAGAGATAGTAGCGCTATACTGTCAGTCGGTGGAGTTCTTTTTCCTCGATAAATTTATTAAAGAACTCTGTCATCAAGTCGGCGAAGTAAAGATTTTGCGGTTTCCATCGTTCTGCTGCAGATCCTCTGCTCCGGTCGCTTTGCCACATTGCACCTTTCACAGTACTTGAACCTCTTCGGCTACAACTGTGATCTGACGTACTGACCCCAGGGTGGGAGCTGAACTGATTGGCTGATGCGAAAATTCCGCGGTGGAGATCTTCTCGAAGTACGTCCGCTATCGCACTGTTGCTTTGGAGCTGTCGCATAATATATTTTCTTGCCAGTGTTCGTTGTTTAAAGGCAGAAAATTTCTCAATATTGTCACTTTGTCGATAACGGAACTTTACCAGGTGATAGATGTCTTAACCGATACCTCGTTGTCTAATTTCAGGAAAAGGTCGTCATATTGAGATGATTTCGCGGCAGATATGGTTTTCTTAACATTAGATCTGGCTTTTTTATTTCTCCGCCAGATTTCGAAGTTTTATCAGCGACGAAGATATAACAGAAGAACTTCCCTTGCACGTTCGTCTTAACTTGAGCTGTCCATAGCCATGCTTTTCAGTCCATTATCATTCGTCCAAGCTTTAACACACCGAGGTCCATTCGTGCTATTTCACAAATAGCTTGCTTTGCCTTTGCCCATGTCTCTTCAACTTTTGTCAATGACGGTAATTGGATCTGTTGGATGACAGTTTTCTTTCCCTTTGAAATGCAACCACTTAATTCTCGCTTGTTCATTACGCTTTTCTCTTTAATACCTAGGTGGTTCGACACGAAGACGACATATGACTGGACGATAATGAGATGCAGTCGTTTCACAAAATATTACATCTGCATCCAGAATTGTCATTAGTTCATGAGGTCTCGTAAGAAATTGACACTTTGTGAACCCATGTTCGTAGCGGTGGGGTTATGGGATTCGGTGTATTCCAGAATTCGCCGTCCATCATCGTTTTGAGTAACCAGATCCGTATCCGCCATGACTGTAACGTCCTTCACGAGTTCCGCTAACATGCCCATTCAAGTCACAAGCGACGAATACAAGATCATCTGCTCATATCTCTCGAATTATGTTATCAAGCAGCGTCCAGAAATCAGCTTTCTCATCGTTTGGGTATCATGTTTGTGAAGTGTAAGCAGAGAAGAAAGGAGGCTTAGCTGTGCTGTTATGATGATAGGTCATCGTAACGTTGGAGCTTAAAGACTGCGCCAGGGAAGCATTGTGAGACTACGATGCTGATACCGTTCCGTGTTCTCAGGCTACCATTGTAGATTATCTTGTAGCTCCGCCCTGTATGCTTTGACATGGCCCCTTTCCATCTGGTCTCTTATAACACGTAGATATCGATGCAGCGTTGCTTCGGCGCAGTGGTAAGTTCATGTGATGTACCAAACAGATATACGATGTTAAGATTTGCTACGCACACGTTACGTTATTGTTGAACTCGCTTACTTACGTCCCGATTTCATCCTGCCACTAGGAACCCTAGCCTACATCTCAAAAAGGTCAGGCCTACCCTGCCGAAGGACGCTCTAGCTATATTCTATATTCTACTATTTGCCATATCCATATTTAATGCAACAAAATTTTCTTTCAGCCGTCCTGTCCCCGACATGGGTTTTTCTCCATCCGTGACCGCTGATTTTCAGGAAAGACGGCACTTCAAACGTCGTTCTATGGTCACAAGCTATATCGCGATATAACAATTTATTCAATCACTATCACTTCGAAAGTGCTGAAGCCAACAGATGGCGTCCGCCTTCAGTAATCTCGTGAAAGGTTATTTGCGATTATATAGACAACTAAGAATCACAGCCATACTACAATCATTACTTGGACAAATCAGTGTCAAATTAACACATCTGTGCGATCAAGTAGTACTTACTTAACTCACACTGCAACATATCGAGACATTGTCAAATTATCAAAAATTTATAAATTTAATAATCCAAAACAAACTTGAATAAAAAGAACACCTACAAACAAGAACGCTTACATACTTCAACGTGAGAGAATTTAAATTTTATCACAGGTACAAAAGCATCTTCTACTTTGGTAATATCGGATACTTCAGAATGATTTCGAAGTTTTTCATAGAATGAGGAAAAGAAGTCTGCTCGTTCCACGTGTCGGGGCGCTACACAAAGAGTATCAATGTCGGCGCCTAAAACATTATGAAAATGCTTTGTTATTACTGTGAGTTTAAGTAAACAGGCGGAAAACGACTATGCGTAGCGCCCAAAACAACAGCAGTCACCCAACAGCTGAATTTATATAAGCATGACGAAAAACACGTTCACCTGTAGTAGTGGCACTGCGAAAATTCTATTTTACACAAAGGTGACCGTAAAAAATCGCCGTACCTGCTGAAATATATATCTAATAAAATATTTAGTTTTTCAATCGATTCAGAAATATTTTAGCAAAATAATTACTCAACTATTGCAATAAGCACGACACTGCGATCAGACTGAAGTAGCTATCTTTGAATAGCGTGAAGCATATTTCGAATTAAGCCTCAAAATTTAACTAGCAATACACTGATTCAGATTTGACCATTTTCAATTATCTAAAACACAGAAATGACATTATCGCTACGCTAAACCAATAAGTTGCTGGTAGATAAATAAAAGCATCGATAGATAAAATCATATATTGGTGAATATAGCTGTACTGCTCATACGTCAGTGGCACAAATAGTTGTTTGTGGGTAGTGAAAAGTTAGGAAAATGATACTGACACACACGAAAATTAAGATTCCCATTGGATGCGTCAAAACAGCCTGACAGAGCACATTAGCAACATCGAGTTGCTCCTAAAAGCAAATATAATGCCGCACAAAAACGGTCTGCTATCTACCTGTCTCTGCTGGTTTCAGCATGGCAAGCGAAGTCAATGCTGTAACATGTTTATAAAATACTGGCCTCTCCACAGGACCAAAATTTCGCCTGCCCCCGTCCCCAGCTCCAACCTGGAGGCTGCGGATACACAGGCGAAAAGCCGCACTCCCAGGTCAACTGGGAGTTATACAGAGTGTTTCAGAAGTAACTACACACACTTTGTCAATCAATATCTTCTGGCGTAATATGTCGCAATGGTTGTTTATCGCTGTATTTAATATTTCAGATTATTATAAATATATACTGTTTATACCATGGATTCCCCACGACGATCTCTGCCTGAAAAAATCTGTCATGTAAAACTTTACTATAAATACGGAAATTATGCCGAAGTCTCACGCCAGTGGGAAATCAAACCGACTCAATACCTCCTACTCGCAAGACGATGGCTGATATTATTTCCCGATTCGAGGACACTGGCAGTGTAACGGAACGGCTGCGGCCGGATCGTCCAAAGTATGCCACAAGTGGGGACCACAAAGCTGCATTAAGCGCTGCGGTATCCAGGACCCCCAGAAGTCAACTCGAAGGGCTTCCCTCCAGCTGGGCATTCCTCATACTTCCGTTTGGAGCCTTTACAAGGAGCTTAACTTGAAGCCCTTTCGGCCCCGTCTTATCTATGGACTCTCTGATGGTGATTTCGATCGCAGAGTCCAGTTTTGTGAGACATTTATGGGACATGATGGAAAACAGTGCGTTGGACCTTGATCGCATTTTGTGGACCTACGACGCGGTTTTCAAGCTCAATGGTCATGTTAATCGTCATAATTGTGCTTATTGGTCTGAAGACAATCCATATGTCACGATTAACAAAGAGGTCAACGCCCCTGGAGGCTGTGTCTGGGCCGGAATTTGTTCACAAGGCATCGTTGGTCCATTCTTTTTTGACGGAAATGTCAATAAAACCAGCTATTTGGAACATTTATATGTGAATGTCTACCCGAAAATCGCAACCGAGGACCTTGTTTGTATGCATGACGGAGCCCCAGCTCACTACGCTACCGAAGCCCGCGCTTGGCTGGACGAAAGGTTCCTGAATCGATGGATCGGCCGCAGATGTGCCATGGAGTGGCCAGCTAGTCACCAGGCTTAACTCCGCCTGACTTCTTTCTATGGTGTTCTGAAAGAAGATGTTTATGGAAGTAGGGCGAAGGACCCTCAAGAATTGATGGACAGAATAAAATCAGCGTTTTCTAAAATTCCAGTAAACTTATGCGCCAAAGTTTGCCGATCTGTACCATCCCGACTGGAGAAATGCATTCAGCTTGGCGGTGCACAGACGGAGCTGTTCTGAGATCTCTCTTCGTAATGCAACTAAACTTTTAATACGTGTCTATAATTATACAAAAAACTGGCGAGCTACCACTGCCCAGTCAACCGATAGTTAGCATCAAACAGCGGGTAGTTACTTCTGAAACACCCTGTATAATTACATTTTCTAAGTTTTTCAAGCATTTACACCATTTTTATCCTGATTTTTGTCCCATATTTTTGTTTAAACTCTGAAAATATGTTATTGCATTCGAGTGAAACGGGAATTTTCAATTTTGGCTCTGGAGGAGGTCCTGTCTGTGTGCGTGTCTATCGCACCTGGATCTCGATAACGGTTGGGCGGATTTTATATATAGTCACCTTCGACCCATGGATCGCACGATGCCATTTGACAGTTTAGCAGGTCTCTTTGTCACCATGGGGAAGTCGTCGGAACCATCATCATGGTTCCCGCCATGTATCCTGGAATATTATTCAAGCGCACGAATCCTAAGTCAGCGAACCGCTACTGTGGAGCCGAGATTTGAATGCCCCTAGTGATGGTGCGGATACCACCGACTCCGATAAGTTGTTCCACGCTGTGATATTGCGACATGCGAAGCTGTAACGTCGTATATTTGTGCGTGGCAGTGATTTCGGATAACGCTTTAAGCTATGGCCTCGTAAGTGTTGGATTGGCGCTCGGTTAAGAATTAATTTTTCGTCGAAGTTGACCAGGTTGTTAGAGAGCTTGTAGAACATGATTAAATCAGCTCTGAGACGCCTAGTTTTGAGTGTCTGTAGACCAAGTAGGTGTAACCGTTGTTCGTACGACAAGTTGCGGATGGCGGTAACAAGTTTAGTCGATCTTCTTTGCACCCGTTCCAACAAGTCAATCTATGCGTATAAGGTAAGGAGACCAAGCGCAGGATGCATATTCGAGTTTAGCTCTCACTAGAGATTTTTGTAGAGTAAGGACAGTACGTGTAGTTAAGTTTTAAAATGAACGTCTTATTTGATTTACTTGGCGCATGGAGTTGGTTGCAATATTATGACAATGCGTGGAGAATTTTAAATCGCTAGATATGTCGACGCCCAAATACTTCGTAGATTCTCTGGTGAGAATCTGACAGCCATTTAATATGTAGTCATATGCAGGGTTGTTATGGCCAAAGTGTAAAATACTACATTTTTCTATAGAAAAGTCATTTTCCAGATAGAAGCCCACTGTGACATACCATTAATATCGTCTTGAAACAATTCCGGGCATTTTGAATTAAGATAACGATAAAGCGCAACATCGTCAGCAAATTTTCGAACATTTGCCGATGTGTAATCGTCAATGCCATCAACGTAGATATTAAATAGTATGGGCCCAAGTACGGAGCCCTGTGGGACACCGCTTAACACTGGAATGTTCGCCGAATTGCAGTTATTGACGGAAACGTATTGCGTGCGGCTAGTCAAAAAACAGTCAAGCCAACCATGTACTGAACCCCGAATACCATATGCGTAAAGCTTTTGAAGAAGTTGCACGTGTGGAACTTTATCAAAAGCTTTTTTCAAGTCCAAGAAGACTGCATCGACGTAGTCACCCCTGTTTATTATCGTGGTGATGTCATCCAGGAAACTTATTAGTAATAGTTCGCTAGACTTTGCCTTTCGAAAGCCGAACTGGGTATTACTAAGCAGAGCGTTAGCATTTAAATGATCTGTAATTTTACTTTTTATTAATGATTCCATTATTTTACATACAGAGCTTGTTAAGCTTATAGGGCGGTAATTTAAAGCATCAAGCCTAGACCCTGATTTGTATATTGGTATAACTTTAGCCGTCAACCAGTCGCTGGGCAATATTTGACTTGCTATGCTACTTCTGAAAATAGCGGCTAATGGGGTTGCGACAACATATCGGCAGTGGAATAGCATTTTGTTAGAAATATTATCGGGGCCGGCGGATGCATGGGTTTTTATATTATTTAATACCCTAAGTACATCTTCACCCGTAAAGGTGAAGATGCAATACAGCTCATTCGAACCGCAATGGTCGATTTAGGAGTAGTGACGGAGCACGATTTTTGAATTTTTCCCGTGGGAAAGTTATGGGAAAAAATGAGATCATTGTGGCCCATTTTTCGGGCAACCCCTCCAGTTTTTGCGACTTTTCTCAATAAGTAAACGATATATCCGCAAACTAATAGGCCTATTCCATGTAGCTTTACCAGTGCTTTCCAATGATATATATAAAGTTTTTCAACTACTTCCCAATCTGGAGTCTATAAGCTTATACTTGGCGCCAAATTTCATATTTGGTGAAAAGCGTGGGAAATGCACCTAAATGTGTGCTTATTGTTGGTTTTAGTGTCGGATATGGGGTTTTATGGGCCAACAAGCTCATTGCGAGTGTCAAAAATATTGTGTGGCAAATATTTTTCACAGTTCTGCTTCATACTTGTTATGAAAAATGGTATTTTTCTCAAGTGTCGGTATGAATTCTTTAACGTTCTTTTCACGGTCAATTTAGGGTTTTATTGAATTATTAAATTGTTAGTTCATTGTTTTTGTACTCGTTGTATGATGTTTTAATGATGTTTTTATATAATGCTGCACCTGCGTACTGTGTGTAGGCTTTGATCGTGTGCTTTCTACAACAGATTTCGGGGGATTGTTCTCACCACTCGAATTCTGGCTCGCAAGCGAGCTTCGCTAGTTTTACTTAGGACTTCGTAATGAACAACCGAAACATAAGCTCTAATATTGAGGTTATTATAACCGTCTTTGGTTATGACGATCATTCTTGGCGTGATCTAAAAATACCTGGTGTGTGGTAGGGGATTTGACCTGGGATAGCTGCCCGAATAATGAGGGAGCCCGAAAAACTTTTTTGTCTTACCCGTCTGTGGATAGGCCAGCAATACAATACTGTGAAGAGCTCCAATGGGAACACCAATAAACATGATAGCCAAAACAAGCTTCGCGTAAATAGACTCTGGGAATAGGATGCGCAACAGCGATCAAACTGGAGTTTGCTTTACTCAACGTCCAAGTTGGAACAGTGATGATATATAAGTGTATTGCTACAATTAGCGATGAGGAAGATCCTATCATCTACATCTAGAAATTGTGAGACCTGTTTTAAACAAATGGTTGTATTCGAGTAGTTCAGGACACTAAATAAACTTGAACACTAACCCCATCTTAAAAAAATTTGTACCGCCTTTGGAAAAATCATAACTCTTCCAAAACAAAAATAATTCAATGTATATAGCAACGCATCGAAACAAACATATACAAACAAACTGGTTACTCCAGCAAAGTAACATGTCTTAAGCGAAAAGTTGTCAATATGTTAGAATTTTTTCATAACATTAAACACGTCGGTGGCTAAATACAACACAAGACACATCTCAACATGCAGTGCTGGTAATTCAACAAGGAAAAAGTCACCGATGTCAACCTATTAAGATCTACGCGTGCAATAAATCTATAAAACCACTGTTAAAATCATCTTATAATCCTATAAAACCACTGTTAAAGAATATCAAACCTAATGCCGTTCTCATGCACAAGACAGCCTGCGTAAATCGACCAAAGGCGACTACCTGATAACCAGGGAGTAACCGGAATTCCGGTTCCGGTTCCGGTTCCGGCGAAAATCGTGTTCCGGTTCCGGCAAAGGGCAAAAAGCATACCGGAACCGGAATTCCGGTTTAAAAATTTTGTTTGAAATTTTCCACGTTTTTTGCTTCATCCTGTAATCCAAACATATGTAATATATATTACACAATGATAAAGCTCCAATACAACCAAGCAAAAGAAAAGATTAACTAACCAATTTGCCGTGTGAAACGTAAGTAGGGCACATAATTTGAGCAGGAGTTTTTCATAATAACCTGCAGGAGTTTGTTAAATCAAAGCCAGGTCGATGCTTGTAGCAGCTATTTTACACATCCAGAAGTCTGTGGGATACGTTTGAATTAAACCGGTCCAACTCGGTAACAGAGTATGGCTTACGTAGAAGTACTTAGGGTATGCTTGGCTAACATAAATTGCGTCAGGCACCCGCCAGGGCGCTTGTAAACTTGGTAAATCAGTCTAAATTAAAGTAAACTAACGTTATCTGCAACGCATCTAGAAACTGTTTTCTTGGCTATGAACTGTATTTATTGAAACTGTGCGAGCAGCATCACAGTGTGTCTCATTTATAGCATTCTGATTAGAAAGTTATCATCATTATCATCTAACTGACGGGCACTGTTTGTCCAACGCTAGACTAAACAGCGTCTCTGACCACTGATCATAAAATTACCTTCTATTTATTTTAATTTCTCTTAGAATCATATAAACCAATAATTTTAAGTTTCCTTCTGAAGAACATGCTACAAACGTATGTGTAGTAAAGGGAGGCGACTGGAGACAGAGCCGAAAGTGTGTATTCTACGCTCCAAGCTTTGTAAGCACATTCGATTTGACGCAGTATACGCAATGGTGTATGGAAGACATTTTTGCTCTGAATGTCCAAAAACCGAGATATTTGATCGATAAATAAACATTATTAGCTTCCTCAGTCTCTTTAAACTTTCAGAAAGGCAATAATACCATCGCAATACATTAAGTTTAATGTAAAGTTATTTTTAATGCATTTTAAATCCACTATACCTTCATTTCTTCCATTATCTGTTTTACTATATATAAATTTCGAAGACCAGGTTCCGGTTCCGGTTCCGGTTTAAATGGACGGTTCCGGTTGCTGGTTCCGGTTCCGGTAAATTTCGGTTCCGGTTATTCCCTGCTGATAACATGATTAATCACTGTCATCGCATATAAGTTCATTTTATAATATATATATATACCGTAATTCAATTTTGGCGCCAGTATGGACATTTTAATGTCATTAACTTGCACCAAAACTTGATAACACACGTCTTAGTGACGACGAGCAAAACTAGAATTCCAAATGTTTTACTGAGTATCAGTCAACAATAGATATTTCTCACTTTCCAAATTAACAACACTGAGGCTATTGCATTAGCATGAATGGTGCTTTAGTGGTATAACCTGAAGAATCTTTTGTCCAGACCGATTTATGATTCAAACCCACTAAATTAAAAACCTATTGTCAGATAAAAACATAAAATTTGTGTGTATCCCAACAGTGTGCAGAATTCACTGACGCTAATTTTGAGAGGCAGCAGTGACATGTATAATGTTTATATAAATATTTAACACATGTTAAGGAATTCTATAACAACTCTGGCTACCAAATTTAAATTGAGAAAAAATGGTGAATTTATCTTTGGTCAGAACAATTTCAAAGCTATGGACAATCCCAGTGTTGCAAGTTTAAAATTTGTCGGTAACAACCGCTCCGCGGAATCAGTAGTGCTAATCTGTAATACGGAGCAAACAAATACGTATCGTAATTGAGATTAAGCTCAATATAACATAGATAAACGTAATACCACGTTACCTGGTGTATGCACTCCGAGACGATAAGACCCAAAAGTGAAGATTTTTCCACCAACAGTTTCTGCGACATCAGGGGGCAAGTTCTGAAAACATTAAAAACGATAATGAATCCCTCCTAACTAAACATCTTCTTGTCCATAAAAGCAAGACCTTCAGAAGAGACCTAAAACCACTTCGAATTGGCTTTCTGAAACATGCCTAAATACGTGACGGTATGCCGAGGTCATTAGATCACCGAAGCGTATTAACTGTGAGTTATTTTCTGCAATAATATTTTAGTTATCGTTTTCGCCTGCCATATTATGAGCAGCCTACACCGCAATCACTGAGTAGAATCGAGTAAAAAATACCCTTTGGGAAATTGATCTTGTTGGGTATTGCGGGTGAAGTGTGCTTATTTGGGTGTGCTAAGCAAGTTTTCTGGTGAAAAATCTACTGACACTCAAAGAAATTTTGAGATTGCTGTGAGAGAAATGCTTCAGGCGACGTGTCTTGGTCTGAAATTTTTACTGCTTCATTTTTGGTTGTTCTTGCAGCAAAAATATGCTATATGCTTTTAAACTCAACACGGTGTTTATGTTTTGAGTGGTGTTCTAACCAGTACTGCACGATAGGGACACTGCGATGGAAAAATGTGCTTTTCAGCCTGAAAAAATTGGGCAATCAACATTGAAAAACATTTGAAACTAGTGGAAAGACCACTCCTGATCATATTCCCCTATTGTTCACTTCATCAAATCAACACGATATACATGGTAATAAATATGGCCATTTTGGGTGTAAATTAGGGTAGATTTGGTGGAAGGATAGAGCTATAGGAGTCAAAACCATAGGTAGTCTATCTACAAATATACCTGACCTTCCTCGACCTAGTATCCGTCAGCTAAACACCAATTTTCCTAGCCAAAATTAATTTAAGAGTTTCAAACAGAAAGTTTTAGCGAAATTCGGCCATTTTAGGTTAAAATGCTGAGCCAGGGGCCAGAAGAACCAAAATTACCCATAATTAACCATAGTTAGCTCAATCAAAAACTTTAAATGAGCTTCCGTGACATAGTATTTATCATATAAATACCAATTTGACCAGATAAAATTAAAGGGTTAAAACGGGAGCTTGCAACGAAATTGACCATTTTTGGGGTAAATTAGGTATTCAGGTAAATCGGGGGAGCTAGAAGACCAAAACCATAGTTAGCCAATCTCTACCTAGTATATGTCATCTAAACACCAATTTGTCCAGCCAAAATTCATTAAAGCGTCAAAACAACAGCTGACACAGAAAGCCATCTTCGGATTAAATCAGGATATTTTGTGGAGCAAAAAGAGCCAAAATCATGGTTAGGCTATCAGAAAATATACTTGAGTTTCCACGACCTAGAATCTATCACCTAAAAATCAATTTGCCAAGCCAAAATCAATTTAAGGGTTTCAAACACGAGCTGACAGTAAAATTTAACCATTTTAGGAGTGAATTTAGGTATTTAGAAAGCTCCGCGAGCCAAATTCATGGGTAGGCTATTCAAAAACTATACTTGACCTTCCCCGAACTAGTATCTGCCACCTAAACACAACAATACGAGGGCAAAATTAAGCCAGTGAGAGAACTTCTAAGGATGCTTGAAGACAAAAATACAACACCATGATTAAGAGAAACCAAATATGTATCTTGGTTTTCACCAGGCAACCTCAGGGTCAGCTTTGGAAGCATAACGATTTGCAAATGACCATGCAGTTGAAATATTACCTTAGCAAGACTGACTTCACGCACCCATTCTTTAACCAAATGATTCAACTTCCGTAATACTTCCATCCTGAAATACCAAAGCACATTCGTAACACCACACCCATCAATGAAATCTGAAGCTTGGGCACGATCATAACCACCAAGTTTTAATTTAATTATTTAAAAGAAAGTGGCATGACGATGCCAGAATATTAGAATAAAGTGTTCTATGTAATTTCACCTCTACATTTCTCACAATTCAGATTTTCAAGTTTTAAATTAAATGTTTGAGACTGTTGAATTTGCCACGATAAACGTTTTCACGGTGCTTAAAACGATATGGTGTAATTTATTCTAATCGTGTGTTAAGGTTGTAGGCACCTATTTGGAACGGTTAATTTTTCTATGATTAACTACAGTTCTGATTTGAGACAAGTCATCTAAAAAAACTATTATATATTAGCCTAAAACGAAATTACGAAGTCCTTGCCTTCCGGGTAAATAAGAATTTTTCATTGGAAACCTTGTTTAACGTTTCAAATTAAAGAAACATGTTTCAGATTGAAGGACCCGTGTTCGAAATAATTTCATAGTCTTGATACAATTATATACATCGTAACGCTCCAAGCTGTTAATGTTTATGACTTTCACATAGAATCAATAAAGTGCGTGGTGGCCTTGAATTACAATGTGGCGATTCCAGAAATACTCAGGGTAACTCCGCCATGTTAACTGCGATACATCCGTGACTCTACAGTTCCCCTCCAACTATATAGGCTCTTACAATTACGTTTTACCGTGTTACCATACTTTTACACTGCTCATATCGTGTTATATATATCACATATGCATATATATTTGCACCAGTGATTCAGCGGATAGCGATTCATTTCACTCTGGATTTTAGTATGATTAGATCAAACGATGGTTGTGTTATTACCTTGGCCATCGTCTTTTGATAGCACCATTGTTTTTGTCACCTCAAAATATCTGTCATCAACCTGAACCTAAAGGAAGCCAAAATTTACATGAAGCATGACTTGGTCGAGCCGCCCAAATTTAGGAAAGGTCAAAAATACTGCCCATGTCCACGGAGAGTTCAGTATATACTGCTGTTCAGCAGTGACAAATTTATTAAGTGGTTTCCATCCGATTGCAATGCTCTGATTACAGGAATCCTGGAGATAACTAATTGAAAATTTTATGCAAAACGTTAAGAGCACCAAATTCAAATCAATATCCACCGATTATTAGCTTGCCCACAGTAGTAGATGAGGTAAGGTAAGAATTTTCAAATCCCATATTTCATGAGTACGGTTCGCCCAAAACCCCCATGTTCAATTAAATCTAAAACTTTTGTCTCAAAATTTATGCTTTGTGAATGCAAAATGTTTTTAAATTTAAAACCACTATTTCTAATGCTAAGACGTCTGTTAAAGCCTAAAAATATTTGTACGATAGTAAAGGATCATGAAAATATAGAAATATTTATGCATTTTTAAGCAAATTTTATTTTCCCTTTGCAATTTCCCTAGAGTATTAGCATAGGCCTCCAGAAATGACTCCCAAATTTCAGAAAACTATAGACAGGCAAGAATTACGCCGTACCAGTACCTTGCCTCATCGCTAAACTGATGAATTCTTACTGTTGAATATGTAATTTAGAGACGTGTACATCTATATTGAACATCAACTTACAAAATGAACCATGTTGCTTTAATCGTTGAGGAGAGCACCCGATTATTACGTGTTTAGATATTGCAACTACTTAGACGATGAAGCGCTCTGCAAAATGATACTAATCAGCTATCATGCAGAGCTATAGTTAGAGTGGTTGCGCAGATATTGCCGTTTATGCGTATTTCCCAATGACCCTTTGAAAACACCATTTTGACCCAGCCCTGTAGTGTAAATAACGACACAGAAAACACTACGCAGCTATATAGAAGGTGAATTGTGCCACAAAATCTTATCACCCTTATAGCACACGCGGTTGTAAAATGTTTTCGTGTATCTAGTTATCATAGGCCCATTGAAAACCCTATTTGACTCAGACCTTACTTCCTAAAGAGCAATGTAACAAAGCCTTATAGGCTTTTTGCCCTACAAAGTCTGTCTATAATTTCAGCAGACTTGTAACAATTGTCGAGATACAATCCATAACGCATTTTGTCCGACCCCATTTTGACCCGACGCGAGCCAGTTTGCCTAAACGTTACTGCCCGAATGGTTGGAATCCGTTTTCACATTCTAACTAAAGGGAAATGCTGTTTTTAAGCTTTCGAATGAGGTATTGGTATTACGCTAGTCAATCCTCCCAGCCGAAACTAAGTTATCCGTATCACCCCAGAAACCTACAACATCGCATTTACGACTATCGCCAGTGAGAATTTTTCGTTACGCTCGTTCCGGTCGTCATTTCGCTCAGAATTGGATTATGCTTCCGAATGTAATAATGGAACGTTACAATTTGAAAAGATACTATTTGCTTAAGCAACAAAACAAGTATATACATATCAAATCCAGTACCTCGCAGTCATCTCGGCCTCGGATTCAAACATGTTGTACGACTTTAGACACGTGATCAAACCATCAGTTAAATCAAGATCATATTGCGTTGGGTAATCACAGCTAATTGGATCTGTTATGCCATAAACAGGTCCTCCATCTACTCTAGTTGAACGTGAGGTTGACGCCTGATTAGTTATATCTGCATTAGCATTTCTGACTATATTTACATCGTTATTTATGTTTTTATTGTTAATAATTCCCGAATGTTCGCTTCCTCTTAGCGTGGCCATTCTAATATTTAGGTTATTTTGATACGTGGGGTTTTGACCAATTACCATTTCACTCAAAAAGGATACACCTCAGTTAATAATTTGCTGTTTGCAGTGCAGCGTGATGTTAAATGCTTACAAACTACAATTCTTATTAGTAAAACTGCTAAACTATTACCAATAAAAATCTGTAAAGAACGAAAAAATAACAGCAGTGTATATAGAAAGAAGCACAAAAACGGCAACTCTCAAAACAAAACAACATACCACTCACCTGGCTTCTCCACCGGGTCAAGATTTATGGTGGGCTAGCCGAATGGATGCCGCGGTTGGTGAATCGTGGGGAGCACAATTATGTGGTCGGCGGCTGCCTGAACCGGGAATTGACAAATATGGGGACGCCCCCGGTTCACATGATTTTGATGTACACAAATTTCTTCATATTTGGGGTTAATTTTGTTCAAATTTTGAGGTACTTCGGCACCAACAGTTAATTCAAGATTATATTTGTAGCATATTTAAAGTAATATTTAATTGTAGCACCACCTTTAGGATTCAAAAATTCGAGCCACCTTTCATGTCACGTACCTGGTTAGTAGTCGGTAGATGAACCGACACTCTCAATACAGCATACCACTCCCATGGCTTCTCCACCGGGTCAAAATTTATGGTGGGCTAGCCGGGATGATACCGTGGTTTGTGAATCGTGGGGCGGCGGTTGCCTGAATCGGGGGTTGACAAATATGGGGACGCCCCCGGTTCACATGATTTTGATGTACACTAATTTCTTCATATTTAGGGTTAATTTTGTTCAAATTTTGAGGTACTTCGGCACCAACAGTTAATCCAAGATTATATTTGTAACATATTTAAAGTAATATTTAATTGTAGCACCACCTTTAGGATTCAACAATTCGAGCCGCCTGTCATGTCACGTTCCTGGTTAGTAGTCGGTAGATGAACCGACAACTCCCAAAAAAGCATACTACTGGCCTGGTTTCTCCAACGGGTCAAAATTTATGATGGGCTAGCCAGGATGATACTACTGCCCTGGTTTCTCCAACGGGTTCAAAATTTATGTTGGCTGATGGGCTAGCCACCTTCCCCGTCCTGGTAGTGTCGGTCCGGCACTCCCAAAGCATGCCTGGTTTCTCCGGGTTTTGGGGCTGCGTGGGGCGGCGGCTGCCTGAATCAGGGGAGCGCCTCCGGTTCAGATGATATTTATTTATACCAATTTCTTCATATTTGTGGTGATTTTTGTTCAAATTTTGAGGTACTTCGGCACCAACCTTCAATTAAAGACTATATGTTCAAGTATATAATTGTAACACCACTTTTAGGATTCAAAAAACTTGAGCCACCTTTCATCTCACGTCCCTGGTTAGCAGTCAGTAGATGAAACGGTGGGCGACCAAGTATGATGGTGGCCCACTGTACATCAGAGGGGGAGCGACAAACATAATGGGGGGAGGGGCTGCGTGAGCCGGGGGCACCTTCCCGCGAACCGATGTAAGACCAAGTATGAGGGGCGCCACTCCCCCACCAAAGAGACGCCAGCTCTCTACAGCAGCTTATTATTTCCCTACCCTTAATATTCCTTATGAAATCACGACTTATTAAAAAACTAGTATCAGTTTGATAAACTATTTAACTACACGTTACGGTTATATACAGCGTAATAATAAATATTAAAATCATTTGGCCTCTCACAGAGGGTGCTCCAGGATTTCGGACGCTCCACCCAGATCTAACCCCATCCCATGTATTTTCAGATCGCGCCAAAAATAATCGTCCTAACAAGAAATGGTCATACGTATATTACAAAACTCAATTTCAATGCTTACATTCCGACAATGTATTTATCACAAAATTCTATGTAAAATGAAGCGCAGCCAGGAGAAATAAGCATTTTCAGTATTTAAACAATAAATATGCATCAACAACTATGATAAAAATGTGTATGCAATGCTAGAAAAATAAAAATGTAATTATAAAACCCGTATCTTATGACTAAAACCCTAAGCTTATCTGGAGATACGGTTTCCCCCAGCTAAGGTAGGCGGAAATTCCCCCAGGTATTTCCAGTTCCCTCGGGACGTCCAGTTCCAAAGCACCAAGCTAAAATTTTGGTCCTGTGGAGAGGCCAGTCAATTTTAGCTGATCAAGATAATAATTACCTTCTTTGATTTATAAACAATTTTAGCACAGACATGCTGACATTAAACTGAACAATCGTATTTATAGGACTCACAGCTGCACACGACAAGCTGTTCCGCCTGCTACATACACTCATGCGATCCCAACCGTTGTAAAGTATGCTCAAATAATATTTGATATATTAAGCGAATCCCTAATACATGTAATGTACGCCTGATATTGTAAAGGTATTGTATTCTGCGACCAGCCGGAAGGCTGAATTAATCCCAGCGCAGATGTTTCAGCCTTTAAAATTTGTTAAAGTCGTGCCAATCATATTAATATATTACGTCAACGGGCTTAAAACGGATATATCTGTTTGAAATCAACACGGTTTAAAATTGTGCAAAGCGAATATAAAAAATTAGATCGAAATGCAAATTTGAGAAAGCAGTATATGCTATTGTGACAAAGCAAATTTTCTTGCCATAGACACGAACCCTTTACTAGGAAATGGTCACCGATATTAATTATTATTCGTAGAGCCTTGAAAAACTCCCAAATCTTTTGAGCCCAGATTTAGGATTATCCGTGCTTGTAACTACACAACCAACCTAAATATACACTTAAAACAAGCAGCGCGTTTTGGTATTTCTTAGAATGATTCGTCGTTGCTATAAAGTATTTAGCGCTAACTTAGATACCAATCAATTGATAAGTGTACTTAATAGCAAAATTATTGTAGAGGAGGAAGTTATCTTAGCGGACAAGGAAAATGAAACCCCTGTTGGAGGATCACCGCTATATTGTGCATAACACAAAATGATGCGAACAGTAGCCATGTCGCTTGAATAATCCATGAGATATACCACCCTATTTAGTATATCTAGTCTCTCTTGTGTTTGCTGCGTCCACTTTCCTCGGTGTTATCTTCTTTTTCTTTCATTAGTCTCTTTGCACTTGTTCCCTTTCTTCTACCGTTGTTTCCCGTACGTTTCCTTCCTTGTCCACGAAATATAGCTTTGACCACACCATTGAACTATACACAAACTGTTGCTTCTGCTTATTCTTTCTTGAGACAATGTTCTTATCGAACCCATATTTCTTTGCCTTTTCTTCGTATCTTTGTGTGAGCGACTTGAATTTTAGCAGGAATGGCGCTACATTTCCGTTCGGATATTGTTCTGCATTTTGTGAACTTCTCTCTTTTTCTTTAGGCTCCGCGTCTTTGGTCGCGATTGTACTGTAATGTTCCATATTCGTTGTTCTTTCTTCAATTTGGTTATTTTCTGTTGTTCTTCCTCCTTTCTCTTTGTTTTCATACTGATGGCGCTGTTTTATTTTAACTAGCGGTTCTTTCGGAACACGTTTTCTTGGTAGCGAATCGCAACGTCCCGGCTCGTTTCTCAAATTTGAACATTCCGTGTTTTGTAATCTTGGTCGACGGTATTCGCGTCTACGTTCTAAGGACTTCTCACGCTAAGACGATTCTGAGTTTTTCAGTCTACTTCCTAGTAACTCACGCATAGAAGACCTTGCCCGACATCGTTTAACACTTTGTGGTTCACCTTCTGGAGATCTCGAGCGTTTTTTCGTGTTTTATTCTTTTGTGGTTTCCTTCTCTTGGTATTGTTTCGCCAATTCCTTATGTCGTTGGAGACTCTCTTTTTGCTTCAATCGCTCGACAATTCCATATGAACCGACGCTTTATCTGTCGGCTTTTTCTTTCATTTTTATTACTACTTCTGCGACTGATAATTGCTTGTGCCTTTCGTCACTCATTTCTTTAAGATTAGCGCAATGCCTGGTATTTTTTCTTCTTCCTCACCATAATCGAGTTCTTCTTTTGAGTATTTAACTTCTTCCTGTAGCCTTTGATCCATATATATAGGTTCTTCTATTAGTGTTTCTTTTGTATCGTTGTTACGTTGTCACTTTGCTATTTCCTTTCGGCCTCTTGAGACTGTGTTTCCCGGTGATCTGCACCCGGTAAGAATGCAAACTCACCAAGTCGCACAGTTTGATATTTCGTAAGTAGCTCATGACGACCTGCACCCGGTGGGAATGCAAACCGCCAAGCTTCACTTTTTCTTGTTCCGTGTCCATATTTTGCATTCTTGTTCTCTGATGACCTGTACCCGTTAAGAATACAAACCCATCAGGTTGCATCTCCTGCGTTCGAAACGTTCACCAAAATATGTTAATTTTGATCTCCTTCTTACATTGGCTCCTTTTGCACGTCAGTTTCTTTTTGATCTTTCGAGCCTGCTGATGCTAACGTTCCCCCGAAATCATCGTCTTTCTTCCTTTCATTTTCTCGTTCCTCTTTCTACTTTCTCTGCTGTTCTTTTTATCGTAATGACTTACTTTGACTCACTCTCACAAATTTTTCTTCTCTTCTGATGCCGATATGTCTTTTTGGTCCTTTTTTAATGTTCTTTCTTTGCTCCATTCCACTACATCTCGTCGATTGATCGTACGTTCGCTCGTATTGCGAATTCGATCGATTTGGTACCACTCTGTATCGATTCTGATTTTGTGGTTGATTCTCTATTCGTGTGTCTTTTGTGTTTCTCGGGTAGCACTGTTCTGTTCTGTGGCCCGGTTTTCCGCAACTGGGGCACCTTGGTGGTGTTTTATTCATCACCTTTTGTCAGTTTTGGTGATGTTGATTTGTCACCGATAACGACATTCTCTGCTATTGTTGCTGTACTGCTTGCTGCGGTACTTGCACTGGGTACATTGCGTCCGCATTGCTTGTTACATTCCCGTCGGTCCATAGTATGGTAGCACCAGTTGCTGGTAACCCATGTCGTTCTGTGCTGGCATCACCGGTATCGACATCGTCCATGGTTGCATTACGTGTTGCTGTTGCGGTTGGCCTACTTATATTGATTGCTCCACCGTTGCGGACGCCATTGTACTAGTAATCTTTGTTGTCTTGGTTGCAACTGTTGTCGGCCTGTTATCTCTCGTTTGATTTGCACTCGGTTGACTCGAATGTATTTCTTTGTGTCCTTGGTAGTTGGTCGATTGTACTTCGCAATCCATGGTTCATCTGTTGACTCCAATTTTCGACAGCTTTACAACTTCTCCGTCAATGTCGCGAAGGTCTCTTCTTTCATTGCGCATAATCGATTTCAGATGTGGTTCTTCAATCCTGTAATCAACGCGGACTTGTTAACCTCTTCGACGATTGATTCGGGTATGCCATTTGCCGTTAAGTATCGTGTTGCATACATTCGTAAGCCGTCTTCATAATATTTGACTGTTCCCGTTTGGATTGGCTTTGTAATTTATTCATGTGATTTGTCAGCGTTTTTGGCATATCGAATCTTTCTCTGAGCTTCTTGACCAGTTCGCTGTAGTTGCTTAGTTCTTCGGCGTTTTCGAATGCAAGTATATACTTCCAAATATTCCTCCGCCTTCTTTGCTTTTAGGACTCGCAGTTTCTCTTGTCCGTTTTCGATCATGCCTCGAGACAACGCTTTTCCGAGTTCCTTACGACATTTCTCAAAGCTACTCTCGTCTTTAGGTTTGGACTTCGTTCTCCATCTTGTCCATTATCGCTTGACCGACCGTTTGATGGGTTGTAATCGTTCCTTGCGGCGTTTCTTTGGTTGCCACATTAATTAAAGTTTGGATTAGTTATTGGTTCATTGCCATTAGGTTGATGTTTTGTTGACCTTCGTTGTTGATTTGATTCGTTATTGATGTCGCTTCTTGTGGTTGGTAGATTTGGTACACGTATGGTGTTGCTTTCGCTAACGGTATTCCAGGATTGATCATCGAATTGCTCCCAGCTAGTGGCATTTGTCTCTATTGCGGGATCAACGGTGTTGCACCGTAATATCCGTATGCTCCGTTTTGCGTTGCTCCCGTTGCTATATTTTGTCCTTGATCCATGCGCTCACCGTTTGAAATATACCGCAATTCGTTGTTACGTACGAGGTTTGTGCTTGGTTGCATATATTCTCCGTTTGAAATACATCAAAATTTGTTGTTGGGTTTGAAACTTTTCCCCCGTGTTGGTTCTTTGATTTGATTCGTTTGTTGATCTTTTCGTACTTACAAATATCTGTTCTTGATTTGCATCGGCTTTTGTTTGTTGTTGTTCGCCGCTGTTGCTCGTATTCGGTGGTTGTTGTTGCTGTTGTACGTGTCTTGAATTTCAACTGTACCCCGCCCGATATCATTTGTTTCTTGAATACCGAATGTCGTTATCGCCACTTGTGATTGCTCCGATTCTTGGTCTACGCGGCGCCGTGTATACTTGACGCAAACTGAAGCGACTGAAAGTATTCTTTGCCTTGGATTACAATTGTTGGTAATTGATTTTATTGGTATTGACTCGATTTCGCTGTACTTCTTTCTATGGATGGTTGGTTCCAAAGTTCTCCTTCATTTCCCGAATTTCTTTTCGGTTGTACAAGCGGAATTTCCGATTCATTTTGACCGCGGCTTTGACAGAACTGTTCGAGTTCTACAGTTAATACGTACTGTATGTTTCGTTATGAATTGCAGTTCTTGTTGTGGCTGCAATTTTTGTATAACTTCTTGAATTTCTTTGTCCAAGTCGCCTGTCGTTGCACACAATTCATATGTGCTACCTTCTTCTTAGAACGTCTCAGTATAGGTTTCTTGTGATTTTGTTCGATTTTGTTGTCTTTTGGTTCGGGCGTACATAGATCGAACTGTCTAAAGGTACCTTCAAATTCTTCCATTGCGCTTCGTTTTGCTACCGTTTTTAGGCTTTTTGCGCTTTGTTGTTTGATTATATTCTCAGCTTTAATCGGCGTTTTTTTTCTTTTATAGCCGATTCTTTGTGGGTTGTTGCGCTAGGTGGTGCTCTCTGAAGTGGCACTTAGTATTTTATATTTTAGACAGGGCTTGCGTAAAACGTCCTTAACTATGAGATTTCTACTACGATATAAATAAATTATATTTAGACTTCTGCCTTATTTATGGCTTGGGGTCGACTTTTACTTTTCAAAAATTCTGACCACTCTATTTTCTTACTAAAATGTATCACTTTTACACAGTGGTCAGCATGTTATTTTATGCTAGATGAAAGGGGGTATGGTGAAGGTAGGATTTTTATGACGGCTATCCGTATTTCCATGGGGAAGTGATTCGTCACCGAAGATTGAAGGGAACAAGGTCTGGCCAGTAGTATACCATTTGGAAACAAAAAGCCCGCGTTCTTTTTGGTTTCAGTATTTTTCGTGCGAGGCTAGTATCTGATCCTTTTCTCTAATAACCCTTACTATTTAGGTTATCTATTAGTATATTAGTTCTTGTTTGAGATTGATGCAGAGGCCCCTATAGGAAGTACATCGCAATTCTATGTAATCTAGTTTATATCAAATAGTAATAATAATTCAATTCAATGTAAAAACAAACTATCAAAGGAAACTGCACCAAAAATTACATAGCTAGTGAAAAATCCAAAAAATTGACATAATTTGAGGTAGCGTCATTCGACAGGCTATAGGAAAAATATAATGCCTAATTTGAAATCAGCATGATGACTTATCTTATATATGTTGTTATCGTAAAATTTTGGAGGCAATGAACAAAATTTATAAGTCATTTAAGAAATTGTTTTGACCGAGGTGGCGAATGTTAAACTACTAAATATTTTAACCTATATATACCGGTTTGTTAATAAGAATCTACAAGACACAAACCCACTTACTCCTGTCTTAGAAAGTGATCGAACTGTAAGAAATTGTGCAAGTTAACTTTCCAATAAAGACCGAAATAACTTAGCATTAGCAACTCGAACCAGTGCTTTGTGTTCAACAAACTCAGGTAAACTATTTCAAATGAAAGAAACCCGGTGAAAAAAATTAAAGCGGAGAGAATCAGTATTGCAATGCCAAGGGATTGTCCACATGTTAACAAATCGTATATATTAAAAACAGCTCGATATCGTTGTGAACCATATTGTAACTGAGTGTAAGACAACAATAAAGACGAAGTAAATCATCAAGCGGATCAAGCTTAAAAACAACAGACGTCCAGTATATGACATCGCTGGGTGGCACAAACGGGCAAGCAAATGGCAAGTAAAGTAACGTTGAACACGTTCGATTTAATCTACTAGTACAAAGTAGTGTCGGAACCACATCGGAAAACAGTACTCTAATATAGGCAGAACGAAACTCTTGTATGCACGAATAAAACTAGCTTATATCACTAGAGTTAAAACGGAAAATCACAATGATAACTTTATAGGGTTTACAGCATTATTATGTCACAATGTTCGTTGAACTTTAAATTAGATTGAGTTAGAACTTCCAAAACAAGTATTGACGACTTATTCATCATAAAATTTCCCTCAATAGACTATTCGGTGGCATTGTTTTGGCGACCGAGAAAGTTAAAACGTTTTAGGAAAAGATTTTTGAAATTGCCAAGCACCGGACTATGATTTAACAGCAATGAGAGCAAATTAAAGGTCATATTATCAGAACTTATTATTAACAGCACAATACATTTTAAGTCATCAGCTAATAATTTGCAGGAAATACATTCAGGCATAATATAGCAAACATCGCTTATAAAGCAGACAAATAATAACACTACTAAGTAATTTATATAAGCTACAGTAATATTTTCTTAGGTGATAGCGCCAGTGTGCTCAAAAATGTCTCAGCCGTTATACGACCTCAGTCCCTACTCCAAGCAAGTATTCCTTTCACTCTACACAGCAGCGGCTCATTCTTTAACAACAAAACCCTTCCGTTAAAACTATAAATACTTTAAGAAAAGTCCGAAATCTCGGTTTATCACGCAACTCATTGTGTGCCAATAGTAAACCACTAAAAAGAAAGACTAAATAAACACATGTGTAGAGCGCGAAAAAACGCACCGGATCCAACAAAAGCAAATCATGACTGATCACGTGAAAACAAAATTAAACTGGAGCCCTGAACCAATAGCAGAGGAGTCACGTCGACCACATGGTCGATGACTCATGCTTTTAGAGGGTCTTAGAAGCTTGACTATCCGCCATTGGTTGTATCCCACTAGCTAGTGCTATATTTTATTATTTTAAAAGTGGGTAAGGGTTGGGTGGCAATTTATTATGACGGCTATCGGATATTAAAATGGGACAGGATTCGTCATCGAGTTAATAAAATGCGACAAGATTGTAGCGTTCAAGGTGTGGCCAGCTGTATGCCGTTGGGGAGCTATGTAGTCCGCGTTCTTTTCGACGTAGACTTATTCTTTTGATTGCGCTACGATTGAGCAATGCGCGTAACTAGCTCAACTCACGCAGGATTGTGCCAATTAACCAACGCCGGCAAATAAATCATTTATTTTAAATAAGTGAGAACACAAATACGTACGGCACGTTCTTTTGGCCGCAGAATTTAGTTCACACCTGTGAGTTCCGCTGACAACTTTTGTTCTAGATTTTCTTTCCGTCTAAGCCACTGTATATTCCGCTCCGTTGGCTCTTCTTTATTTATATTTCTATTAGCGTTAAGAGTTAGGTATTGCTAATTTTATTAGCCTCTTCTGAGGTCGATACAATCGCCCCCGGACGGCTGACAATTACACGATTAACTCAATACCTGATCCTAGGTCTTTAGATTTACGCTGCCTGCTAAGTACTGATCTTATTTATTCGGCAGCCTCCGGAAGGCTGACAACCGCAATTTACTTCAATGATAGCGATAGGCTAGCTGATACTTATTTACAGCTCTTGTGAGTTGATGCAATCGCCCCCGGGTTGCTGGCAACTGCACGATTGTTGTAGTACGTACTTTAAGCCTAATTCCTTATGTTGAAAACCCGGGTTTTGTGGGTAATTAGGGAGGTTTGAGACAGGAAATCTCCCTTGCAGACTACTGGACCCCTGACAGCTAGAATTTGCCTGGATAAAAATAAACCCAACGAAATTTATTTAGTAACCTAAAAAAACTAACAAAATAATATTCGCCCCTTGCTCGCAGGTAGTTCCCCCAATACAACTCCGCTGGACAGCTCACTCGACACTGAGCCGACATTTTGAAATATTATTAACTATTAAAAGCTAATATGCTATCACCAGTACTATTAAATATTTAGGGGAAAAAAATTATTACTAAGTCTTGGGGATTTGCCAGGCTACAAAATGGACTCCCGGTCCCAAACCTATCCAATCACCCCGAAATAACCTAAAACCGCACCCCAAAACTAAAAATTAAACTTAAACACAATTTTTATTATTACATAATACCTGTCCCACCAACGTTCCAAACCTGGAAATTTATTAAGTTTTTTAATTTTTATTACAATTATTATAATTATTACTGATTTCCATATTTTCGCTCAATTCCTATTATTAGCAAACTTCATATTAAATTTTGTTTTAGTTTTAATAATCAGTCTTGATTTGTCTTTATCGACTTTGGTGCGCAAAGAATGAACTCTCGACAATTTACTTTTTCATCATGCTTCTTGTTTATTCTTACTGATTTCCACGTAAAGAACTGCGTGCTTAGCGTATAATGTGCTCTCGACGTTTATCTTTTCTGTTGTGCTTCTTGTTTATTCTTACTGATTTCCACGCAAAGAACTCGATGCTTAGCATAAGGCTGCAGGGTTATTCTCAACGAGTTTATATATTATATACTGATTTTATTTATTGGAGTGCAGTATCAAAGACCAAAGAAAGATCTGTTGCGATGTAAAGTGAAAGGCACTGATACGTGAATAGGAACAAGACTATCACACATAGGTACATTAATATCTGAGTATTAAATACTTATAGTAATATTATTTCCTAAATAAAACCCAAGTGTTCAGGCTTAAAGCACTAAGCCTTTGGTATAGTAGCCTAATCAGAGATAGAAATAAGATTCCCGGTAGTAATAGTAGGTATGACACAAAGCCTAACGGTGCTGAAGAATTATTGTTCCTTGATTTACATGCTATTTTAAAATAAACGTTTTTAACTTCGGCTTTGGCTAAATAATAGCTGAACCAAGAGTGGGTAAAGCCAGTCACGCCAGAGCACTCGATAGAAGCACATCTTCGAACGAAAGAAATAGGCACACGCAAAAAGAACGCTGACTACTTCGTGTCCCACCGTCATCATACCACACCTCAAACACCACATCTTCGTTGACGAATACCTTCCCAATTTAATATCCGATAGCCATCATAAAATTGTCAGCCAACCCCTACCCCCATCAAAACAAAATAACACTAAGTTATGACTAATTATCATTTAAGTACCTACGTGTAAAGTGCCTGAGCTAACACAGATCATTAAATCATAAAATCCCAGAATCAAGCTAGCAATCTTGATACTCTAGTAAACTGCACGTAGTTATTTACGGTTCCTGCTAGTGATAGCAAAACTGGTGAACAATAACCGTGAAAACCGTCTATTGATCTTTAAACCATCAAGCCGATACACAAAACATACGTACACCAGCGTTCAAAGAGGCTACCTGCAGGGAATAACCGGAACCAAAATTTACCGGAACCGGAACCATCCATTTAAACCGGATCCGGAACCGGAACCTGGTCTTCGAAATTTATATATAGTAACACAGATGATGGAAGAAATGAAGGTATAGTAGATTTAAAATGCATTAAAAATAACTTTTACATTAAACTTAATGTTTTGCGATGGTATTATTGCCTTTCTGAAACTATAAAGAGACTGAGGAAGCTAATAATCTTTATTTATCGATCATATATGTCTATTTTTGGACACCCAGAGCAAAAAATGCCTTCCACTATACACCATTGCATATACTGCGTCAAATCGAATATGCTTACAAAGCTTGGAGCGTAGAATACACACTTTCGCTCTGTCTCCAGTCGCCTCCCTTTACTACACATACGTTTGTTGCATGTGCTTCTGTAGGAAACTTAAAATTATTGGTTTATATGATTCTAAGAGAAAATAATAGATAGAAGGTAATTTTCTGATCAGTGGTCAGAGACACTGTTTAGGCTAGCGTTGGACAAACAGTGCCCGTCAGTTAGATCATAATGATGATAACTTTCTAATCGGAATGCTATAAATGAGACACACTGTCATGCTTCTCGCACAGTTTCAATAAATACGGCTATTATGACGGCTATCGGTAATTAAAAGGGGACAGTGTTAGTCTCCGGAAGATTGTGGTCCAAGCTCGATCACTCCGGTTCAGGTATTTGAGCATCAAACACGTAGTGGATAAGGTTTATTACAGAACCGGTTAAAGTTAAAACAAGGCATGATAATTGAGAACTTCGCACCCGTAGGATGTGACACGGTTTGACTCTGAACAATTACAGTTCACTCTTATCTCGTTTCTACACCGTACTATTCTTTAGTACTTTTACGCACTGATCGCTCTATTTAAAACACACCGGATACTTTTTGCCTTCCTCTAGGTATTGTCACTATTTGGCACTAACACACTGCGCTGTTTCGACCCTAGGACCTAGATTTACGCTAGTACAGTCTTTATTTAAGAATTAACGTTTGGGCGAACACCTTTCATTTTTACGTTAGCTGTTGCGTCACTAAAGCTCTTGTGAGTTCTTACAATCGGCCTGAATGGCTGACGCGATTGCAGAGTTAATTAATTACCTTAACTTAAGCCTTAGATTTACACAAATAAGTGCCAGTTATATTATGTTTGTAGTCGCCCCAGAATGGCTGGCTGGCTACTTATGTGAAATAGATAGTAGCGGTCGACTACTATTCAGTTGGAAATTTCACTCAATCCCTAGGTACCTGAATGGATGACAACTGGCTGGTTATTAGGTATAGTGTTCTGGAGATTTTGGCCGCCCGAATCCACTCCCCTTACTCGCCCGGTCTTCTCAGGATTAACACTACCTGCTGGGCCGCCCCGAATGGCTGCCGCACCCAACACGCTATGCTACTAGTTCTGGGCCCACTTGTTCTACTCGCCCTGGATTTTCTCACTCGATTGTTGGGGCCGCAGTTTCGCGTATCACTACTATAGTTGTTGGGGCTGGTGCCTTTTTCACACCATTTCTTTTTCTTTTCAATAAATGCCGCCCCCACGCCGCCCTGGTATTCCCTGTCGTCCTGGGCGTGGTATATATTGCGTAATATAACGTATATATATATATGTATATATGTATATATATATATATACATATATATATATATATACATATATATATGTATATATGTATATATATATATATATATATATATATATATATATATATATATATATATATATATATATGTATGTATGTATATTATGTATGTGATATAAAGCTAGCTCAGTATTTCCCTAACTTAAATAAAGTCAATTACAATATTACTTATTTATAAAATTCCTTTAAATATCCCTACTCTTCCCCAACCTAAATTAAATATCCCCAAATTACCCAAAACATACGTTTTCCTCCTCTCTACCCTTTTTCCTAAAATATATACCTCATCCCCGCTTTTCTTTTACCCAAAACCAAAACCCTACCCAAACTCCATTTTTCTCCAATTTCCCATTTTTCAACTAAAATTCAAACTACCTTCTCTCTCCCAATACCTAACCAATACCCTCCAAAATTCAATATCCTCTTCCCCTCATCCCATCTATTAATATATATAAAATTTCCCTTTCCCCCAATACTTCTTCCCATATATAAATCTCTCCTTTCCCAAAATGACCATTTTCCCTTTTTCCTCATTTTTCTAATACGTACCCCTAATTTCCCCAATACCCCACCAACAACTACCATCTTTTTATATCGTTTTTCCCTCTACTAACCTAACCCCATATTTAACCTACACATGTCCTTTTTTCTATTTTTCTAAATCTTCACTTTTTCCCCATTTTTCAAATATCTCATATTTCCCCAAAACCTTACCAACCCATCCCAAATTTTAATATCATTTACTCCTTATCCCAATTCACATTATATCTGCTCCACCCCTTTCTTCTCCTTTTGATTTCTTCTAAATTTCTATTTTCCAAAATCTCAACTTTTCCTCCTATTTTTACATTTTTCAAACCTCTACCATTCCCTTTAAATTTAACCCACATTTACCAACTTCCCAATACAAATACCCCTATCCCACTCCTTCAACATACTAAAATTTTACCCTTTAATTTCCCCTACATCCCCCATACTGCCACCTCTCCCCAATCCCAACTATTTAAAAAAATGATTTTAAACTTACTGATATTATTATTATTATATTTTAATAAATAAATTTATGTATAGAAACTTCGAGAGAGGGACTTTCTAATCATGTGATGAATACGTGTTACTATTCTGATTGTCTATAGTTATAGTGTTGCAGAGTTTGGTAGAGTGCGTAGTTTTGATAATATGTAGTTGTTAGTGCATTAATATAGTTTTTTCGGAATAATTATTACGTTAGTTTTGGAAAATGTACAAATGAGTTAGCTAGTAGATGGCGACATTATTGCAAATTGTCTACGTCGCCGGTAGATATTCTCTTTTCCTTTTTTGATGCCGATCATAGTTTTCGCACACGTTTCGTTGTGTAAAGTCATAACCGAGTTTCGTAACGAGAGTAGTTAGAAACGCCTAGAAGACATTGCGTAGTTTCTAGAGTGATGTATTAACAAACCGGTGTTAGCACAATGTGCGTGAACTTAATGGTTTTAAAGCTCAGGAGTTCGAAGAATGCTTCAATGGTACTACGATTTCGACGCTTATGTCGTATTGCGTTCTTTCTTATATATGTACTTGTAGTAACAATTCGGTAAGGGTTCAACGAGAGTACTGGAGTAGGGCTGGTGTTATATCCTTAGTATTATTTACCAAGCATGCTGGGAGCGCTGGTATAAACAAAAAACTGAACAAGTCAGTTACATGCTAGAGAACAAAATCCGTGGAGATTTTCGCGATTGAGTGCGATCGTTCACGAGTTGTTTCAGTGTTTGAACCCTGCACCATTGTGCTCCGACGCCGTATTAGTATAAATAAACTGTATGGTATTGATCGAATTCAAGAGCGTAATAACATAATAACACTTGATCCGAGCAGGAACGATTCGTGTGACCCAATAAGTTACCCTTGGTTTGAAACTCTACCCTTGGAACACTACACTACCGCATTACTGGTACGGCAGACCACGGACTTGCGCACCCCAGTGGCTGGAAGGACTAAGTGTTTGGTGGCCTAAATAAACTAATCGAGTATAGACATTGTGTATTATAGTGAGCTCTGGTGGTCGTAGCGTCGCGTATTAAGCACGAACAGAATAGCCAAACCTACGCTTTCATTTGGGAAGATTAGTATTACTAAAATAATTACTCATAGTTTCTAAGTACCTAATTGTAAAGATCGTCCTTAATAAATGCCACTTATACGGTAAAATCCCGAGAATGCCACTCTAATGCAATAGAACCGTGCAGTCAATTCGCAAATACTTCTAGATACCGCTGGAAAGCCGAGTATAGGTCTTTCCTTTATGCTATAACAATGCCACGGAAAGCCGAGTATAGGCCTTTCCTTAACGCAATTCTCTCAATCAACCGTGTAAGTAATTCACTGGACGCAATTCTTTGCGTGAAACAATTTCCGGCCAGAAAATTAAATTAAAAGCCATTAAAACTCAATTGAACGCTATCAGAAGCCAAGCACCAATCGCAATAACACTTCTAGACTATTTGGCACAGATCCAACATAAACACACATACTTAGCCGCCGCTTAATTCAAACTAGTATGAGAAAGAACTAGCTAAGTAATCTTTGAATACAAAGTTAAAAATAAAACGATTACACTATATCTTATAAAAACAGTTGACTTCCGCGGTTGAATTCGTGAAAGCAACATCAAGACGGACTAAGATAAAATTAAAACTTCTTAGCTTAAGTTAGTTAATACGAAAAACAAATGGAAAATTATTAAGTAAGTTTAAGGTAAGATTTTAGGAACTAAAATTTAAAAAATTAAAACTTAGGAGACATTTTTAAGGATCGTTAAATATATAAATGAAAAACTGAAAACCCCGATTTTAAGGGTTTTGAGACCCGGTAGGCTAGGGAACCCCGACAACCAGTACTCTATACCGAAGGCAGATACCAACTAAAATATAACAATAAACTCAGCTTTCTTGTTAGCTGTTAAAATGAACGAAAGAAGATTATGCAAATTAGCGTAATCAACAAAACAAAAACAACAAAATTGAGAACTTAAGACAAGCAATGACATGGGGTGGTATAATAGTAGAAATGTTGAAAACTCGCGTTTTGTGGTAAATTGGGGGGGTTTGAGACATGAAATCCCCTTGTAGCCTACAGGACCCCTGACAGCTAGGACTTCCCTGGATAAAAATAAACCTAACCCAACGAAATTTATTTAGTAACCTTAAAAAGACTAACAAAAATTGGGTATTACGGACTTCAACTTGCTTCATTTGTGTTAGAAGACCCAAAAGCAACAAGCTCTGCGAAAAACGCAACACTGTCGCAATAACTAATATACTAATCACTAGCTATGGAGGCAATCCAGCGCAAGCTTAAAATTATACGTAAGAAAAAACAAAGTTGTTAAATAAAAGAAAACAAATAAAGGAAGTTATCAAATACCCGGACACATGTTATTTTTATGTTCACATATCTACATGTAAGTACAACACTTGTTCACGAGCTTATATTAAACTGTCACGCAGAATATAGTCATACAACAAGAGTTCGGGTGTGAATACAGGTAAAGAAGTTTGGCACATTCTGGATTACTCTAGAAGTGACTAGATATAGAGGCGCTTTGAGGTCCTTATTGACACATAGTTTGAAAAAGTTGCGTCGAACCATCACATTTGTTGGGTGCGGTCTAGCCGCAGAATGGACGCCGCACTGTATTCGTGCTTCTATTTGGTCCACAAAACATATTTGTTACCGGTACTTCCGAAGAGGATTTTGATATCCAGAAACAGCGAAGTAGAAAAGAAGTCAAAGAGAAATTAATAGCGAGCAGCTCGATTTCAGCCAATAATCAAACTGTTCAACGACAGCGCGACCAAATCTAACACCCACAACAGCTTTTCATTTTAATGCGCCGTTCACAGAATAATGCGTACAGCGACTGGAAAATTTGTGTTACAAACGATGGGTCGTCCATACCTTGTTACAAACGATCGTCCGTCCACATATCAGGCTACAGACGACAAGGCGTCTATAAATTATGTTGCAGGCGATTCGTAACAAATATTCAATACGACAAACTGTTTGTAACATTTGGTATGGACGATCGGCCGTGTATAACAGATGTTATAAACGGCCGATCATGCATAACAGACATTACAAGCGACAAGGTGTTTGTGATATTTGTTTATGGACGATCGAGTGTTTATAACAAAAGTTATCAACCATCTGTCGCTTTACCTTTACGGCTTAAGCTGAAATTGTTGCAAAGCGTGGGAGTGCTTAAGGTCGTTGAATGAGTTCAAAAATAGCCGGCATATTAGGTTTACAGTAAATTGAGAACGGAATGGTATGAATTTCACTAACGCCGCTCAGTGCTGCTTTCACTTATGGTGTCCATTATTACTTTGACTATAGGGATTCGGCACGGTCATAAGGCTGTGTGTATCACTATTTTCGACATACATACACTTTAACAACTTTGTATACTACATAGTTGCGGTTTGGTTAATAAAATATAGTACTGCCACTTTGGAACAAAGTGCAAACTTATAATCAGTTGTATGTATTATGTTCGATTTATTTAACGTCGATATTGATGCTTGTGTTTTGTGTATTCGCGTTCATAATAATACTCTTATGGTTATTCTGCGGCTGTACCAGTTGCTCGATGGTTAGGTTTTAGGTAATGGCGCTGTCTCGTACGAACCATTTCTGACAGTCAGTCATACTATCCCATACTAGATGTAGTGTACTAGGACCAGTTCTGGCCCTAAGGGATCCCAGCTGCACCACCCTCAATTTTCATTGTGGTGCCCGGACGACCCCGGCTTACACGATTCCCCGGTGGACCCTGGTCAGACCGATAGGAACCGCTTAGCTTAGTAGGCCGCCGGCGGGTTTACCAGGGTGTTCGGCCTGTCCCCTATATTGGCCCACGTGTCTAATGGTACGGAGGTCCCCCTGAGGGAGGGTCATCCCCTAAGCCTGCTCACAGGTAATGAGGTCGACCCGTCATTCCCTCTATTTTTGTGATTAGAATTTTATGTCTTATGTGGGGTTCAACACCTTACCTAGCCGTAGGGCCTGTTTGCAAGAGGCTCCGTTGGGCCGCGTGATAGTTGCCTAGCCCTTAGTTTCTTATGGTGCAGAGGCGCGTTGGTGTTGCCTTAGTTCCACTTAGGGCTGAACACACTGAGCCTACTCGGTCCTAAAGATGTATAAGTGGTTGAGCGTACGGAGAAGCGTTGATTTCACTAAGGCTAAAACGCGGGGATGATGGCGGGAGTAAAGCGGCCAGGCTAGGCGAGCATCCTGAGAGGGTGGTGTGTGGGAAAAGACAGGAAGATCAGGTTAAACAGCTTTGGGGGTACCTTAACGTGGGCCTTGTCTCTTATTGTAATGTGGCCTGGTTGAGTAAAAAGCGATCTATTTCGCCTATGAAAATACACACGTCAGATATTTATTTTGGGGCGCTCCCTCTTTTGACAATATGACACGCCAACATAAAATAATAATTGGAAGCAAAAATTTTTTACAACATTTATTACAATGTACTCCACAACACCGCCTAGGTACATTTAGAAAATTCTGTGCTTGCCGTGGCATCTTCTATATTGCAATCTGATTTGGAACCTAACGACAATTATTGGGCCTAGGCCCGGATTTGGATGACGAAAGGATGTCCGATGAGCTCACGATGGGCTCTTTTAGAAACGCGGAACCCGCTGCCCCAAAATTTTACTATCCTAACTTCAACATTCCTGGTGATCCTAAATAGGGAACGTGTGCCCAGCTGTGTATCTAACTGTTCTTCCAAAGAAAGTTTAATACCCCTCCAAAGCTTTCTAAGGGGTTTCGGTTACCTGTTTCTGCTTGACTTAACTAGTAACACGCGGCCCAACACTTGTGGGAGCGCGGGGCATCCGTTGGACGCCGCAGCACCCACAAGGGCTGCCCTTTAGTGCTTAGGCCTACGCGATACACTTTTTTGGTGAACTTTCGATGTATGATCTCTGGGCGGGCCTCTTCCACGCGTCCGCAGTGCGAAGAGTCCACCCAGGCTAGTCTTGAATGCAGTGCATTCGCTGATCCTTATAAAATTGAAGAGAAAAAAAATGAAAACTCTCCCGCCGGCTAAACGGGTAGGTACAAACAGCCGATTTCCTAAGAACATTTCAAAACAATCCTAAATACGTCCACCGAGCGTTGCAAAACACCACCCGGCGGACGGGGAACCAGTCGAGAACAGCTGCACCCCTCTCCCCTTTTTCTCCGCAATTTTGACCCCAATTTTATTCGTTTTTTGTCCAAACTCAGCCCCCTCTTCCCCCAGCGCGGGCGCAGCACTTACGGGAGCGCGAGGCATCCGATGGACGCCACAACACCCGCAAGGGCTGTCCCTGGTCCTAAGCTCGGTCAAAACATCCAAAACACCGGCCCCAGAACTGGAGGAGCACCCCACACGCGTCCGCTGTGCAGAGCACTTCCCCAGGGCACAAAAACGAAAACGAAAACAAAACCAAAAATAAGAACAACTCTGGCGACAACCGCCAGCCACACGCGTCAAATTTTGAGCAAGACTGCTCGACTGGTCCCGTCGTCAAAATTCGCAGTCTTCTTTTATACTGCGGCTTACCCCTTTTTCGGCTGCGCTCGTACCAGCTCTACAGATGGCCAACGTCGGCAATTCAAAATCTCCACAAAACTCTATCGGGCAAACAGCATATAACCAACACAACGGTGCACAATAAGCTACAAACAATATAACAGCAAATGGTATAGAGCGGCGAACGTCTAGTTGTACGTACATAATCGATAAAGCTGGGCCCCTTACAACATACCGGCCTTGGCGAGCTATCGACGCTACAATAACAACATAAAATTTTTTTTTCTATATGACCACTGCTGTAAGCTGAGCAGTGGCCGAAGCCTGCCAAGCGAGACAAAACCGCCCGCTGGTCGGTGCGGGAAAAATTTTGGAGAAAGATATAACGGCTCTCAGGGCGCCGTTCTCTCATAGGGATATCGGCGCATTTTCGCCGATATCTCGTGATCCAAAAACAGTAGGCGGCCGGGGGCAGGACCAGAATCATGCCCTGGCAGGCCGGCTACTGATGAAAATTTAATATTTAATATTTCTCTCATAGGAGGCCTGTTGGAGGCCAATTTAGGAGCCCAAAGCGGAAAATTTTGATGTCCCATTTGAGTTTAGAGGATCCTGAGCGGATCCATGGGGGTGGGCGGCCCCGGTTTTGGATTGAACAGTTAGGGGAGAACCCGATAAGTGCCCCGGGCTCCAAAAATCGGGGGGTTTTGATTATTTTAGATGCTCTTTGGGACCTGGAAAATTGGAGGCTTAAGCGCCTGTTTGGGGATCCGTAAGTACTTAGGGGAACCAAATTTTCTGACCCGCCGGGCAATTTGGCATCCCCGGAGAGTCCTCTATAAGGTTCGGTCACCCCGATTTCCCTAAGTTTGGTAGAACGCCCAAAATTTGATTTCTTGTACGGCACCCCAAAAATAGTGCCTTAGAAAATTTTGGTCCCGCGATATTCGCTGTTTCGCCTCCTTTTAGGGCTGAAATTCTTTACCCTCCCGAATATGTGACTGCTCCGTCCCCTTCTTCGCATAAATATGTCCATTTTCTCTTGCACATTAAATGAATATCCCGACACCGCAGCTATCAATAACCAACTACAGTCCTCAGGTGTGCGCTGGGGCCGACTCAAGGCGACCAAATTTTTGTGACCAAAGATTCCCGAAATAAACATCCGTTGGTCCCCGGCCGCTTCGAGCGCACACCCTTTCTTTGCAGCAAATATAACATTACACAATATAAACACGAAACATTTTATAACGGCATACGTTATCAATATATATATTGCACAAGGATCGACCGGACACCCCTACTAGTAACCCTTTCTTGCGTATTTGGTGCCAAAATCATCCCGCGCACCTTCGGGCGGTGGAGTGTGACCATACAAGTACAATACAAAGTACATACAATTGTTTATTTCATAACAATAGCAACGATACAAATAGCATGATTTTATACAGGGGTCACACTCCGCCGGTATCCGGTCGTCCATTCCCTCCATTTCCTATGAATTTTGTGTGGTTTTTTGTAATCTCAGTTCCCTGAAATTCGGGCTGTTACATCTCTTAAAATTTTTTGGATTTATTAGACTCCTTACTTACGGTAAGAGTGTAAATCGAATGGAAAAAAAACAGGTTTGTGTGAAATTTCACCGTTAATTCGTAGATGTACCGCCCGTCATTTGATTTAGGTTGAAAAATTCAGAGGTTGTTATGAAATTTGCGTAACATTTCTAAATGTTTTAAAAATCATGCATGAAAATTTAGGAAAGTTTGCCGAAAATTTAGAGAAAATTTGCCAGATTTCCAGAATTTCCGTAAAAATTTCCAGAATCTCCGTAAAAATTTGGTAAGTTTTGGTAAATATTCGATAAATTTCAGTAAAATTTGATGGGTTTCAGTAAATTGTGTAAATTCTAGAAAAAGGTTGTAAATTTCAGGGCAGAGGGGCGACTTGATATCTCTTTACGCCAAGAAAACGTGAAAACGTCGCCCCTTCTCCCTTATTTTCCGGATTTTTTGGAGTTTTCCCTTATGGGCTAAACTGTTAAAGTGGTTGAGATCATGTAAAATCTTTTCCTTTTCTCTTACCTATTTTCTTGTTCGTTTTGTATCGATACCTATAAATATACTTTCTTCCATTTTATATTAACACATGTAACAATGCATTCTTGCGTAATGATTACAGCAGAATATATATACATATATAGGTATATATTTGCAAGCACGTACCTCCGGGTCGTTTGGTCTCTGGTCACCCCCAGGAAAGGGTCCGGCCGCCGGGGTGCCTGACCCAGGAGCTCCCTCGAGAATCATGGAGTTTTCTTAGGATCAGAATGATTAACGGTTTTCCCTTAGGCTCGAAGTTTTGACAACCTTATTTCTTAGGTTTTGGTACGACTTAGGTTACTTGATGCTACTAGTGTTTCTTAATTATTTAGTCTTGGGTAGGGTTGTTCCTAAGGGGATTCTTCGTGTCGCTCCCTAGCTGTTTTCCGCTCGTTTTCTCTCTACTTCTCGCTGTCACTGTCTTCGTCTACGTTTCGCTCGCGGTTGTTTGCTGACTCCCGCATGAACCTTTTCGCTCGCAGTGCACCTTGCCTGCCTCAATTCGTGAGTTCGGTATCGCGCTTAACGCGTTAGGCGGCCTAATTCGGCGTCCCTAACTAAACGGCTTACCCACTCACGGAAATTTCGCCGGCAGTAGTAGGACACCGTCGGTTCCTCAAAGCGTGGCCGTTCCTGCCATTCCATGTGTGGCTCGTCCCGTTCCCACGCGTCCGCAGTGTGGAACGCAACCGGCCAGGAAGGCATATACACATTGTGGAACGTGTCATGCTGCTGTCGATGGTTGGCCATCAAATGCTTTAGTTCAGCCGTCCAAGACAAGGCGTCTTGGTTAGTGGCGACCCATCGGGGCACCGGCGGTGCAACAACAATAGCCGCAGTGGCTGCGACTCGGCGGGAAAGTACACCCAGATGCCGCTTGAATTTTCGGAAGGCGGCGTTCGGCAAGGCGGCGTGGAGCTGCTCCATTGGGGCCTTGCGGTGCACGTATTGAAACCCACCGAGGATAATGATGCAGTTAGTTTGCGCGGTCAGTATAGCGTTAGCCAACTGCAACAATCGCACTAAAGTGGAGCCGGGCCATCCATTGACGATCCATTTCTGTTCGGTGGCCATTTCCAGGATTGGTAGCGCCAGGGCGTCACCTATTACAATTGTTCGGGGCCAGCGAACGTGACCTGTAGCACGGTAGTCCCGTACTTCCTCGAGGAGCCGGCCCATTACGTTGTGACAGCGCGTCGGGGCTTCATGTCGCTGCAACTGTTGGCTGGTACGCCCGACGCCCCAAAAGCTGTCCGTGGTAGCCTCCAACAATTGTTGGCCGTCGGTGAGCCGCAAAATTCGCGCATACTCCGGTATGGCGAACTTGCTGAGCAGGATTGGCCGCATAATATGCTCGAGCAGCGGCTTGATGCGAGCTTGGGTGATACCATCTACGAGCTCGTTCTTCAGTTCCCGAGCTCGCGTTTTGAGCTGTAGTGGGGAGCCAGTCATGAGCAATAGCTCGCGGACCGCGTCAGTCAGCTCCAACAACGATAGCACCTGTATTTGATAGTGCTTTTCGACGGTAGATAAAGTGTTACCATCGTGGGCGAATGGCACTGATGCTTCGTGCATGTTCGACAGTTCTGGCCATTCGGTGCCGTGGATCAAGAATGTCACATACGGTTTAGTTAAGTCCACGTGATAGGTTGGAATCGTTGGGAGTTGGAACCAAACCGCTTCAGGCGGGGCGAATGGTCCGACCATTGGAACGCCCCCGCCGGATTGTCTTCGAATCTGTTCAGCTTCGTCGCTGCGTCGGCGTTGGGAGGTGCTGGCCATCTGCAAGGATAATATCAAATAGATAATAGCATTATCCCAACATAAGGTCGCTGTTTTTTCTCGCCTCGCTCGCAGTACTATCCTTTACGCAGTATTTGTGTTAGCGCCGTCCTCTTAAGGTTAGTTTATTCTTGTTCCCTATATTGCTTATAACGGGTAATATTTCTCTCTTTCTCTTTCCTTAGTTGGTACGGCTTACGCTGGCCAGGTACGGGGCCAGTCTCGACAGTACTCATACGCCTCACCCATGCGCCATAGGGTGTCCATACCTTGAATTAATTCTTCAGTCCACGTGCAGAATGTCGGCCAGAATAGCGGCGACACTACTGGTTCGGTCCACCGTTGTCGTTCTTCATGTTGGTTAAACGGTCCGACCGCATCCCAGGCCTCAATCCCTCGCAGCGAGGTGGGCCACTTGGGCATGATAACCTTTCGTAAGGCCTGGTGTTCGTTCATAATTTTCGTTTTCTGCGCGGCGAGTCCGTTGAACCAAACCAGGCTGCTGACCTTGAAATTGTTCCAGTGTGGTGCCGGGGCAGTTAGCACAATAGTTGAGTGTGCTCGGAGACGCCGTTCAAGGATCATCAGATGGCGCTTGATTCGTTTAATATAAGTGTTCGGCGTGAGCGCCCTATTTGGTGAGTGCCAGACGTCTCGATATCCGCCGATGATTACGACGCAATCCGTCTGTGGTGTTAATAAGGCGTTCGCCCACTGAATCAGCGCGACCATGTTGAGCCCGGGCCGCACGAAGGTCAACCAATTATGGTTGATGTCTACGTCCAACAACGGCAAGGCGCGCTCGTCGCCGACGATAATAACTCGTGGCCACCGCACGAAATGGTCGCGGTGGAAGGACCGGATGTCGCACAGCAGGTGGCCTAATACGTTATGATACGCCGGTTGATCCGCGCCACATTCAGTCCGGTGGACACCCGTGCCCCAGAAGTTATCGAACGAGTCGCAGAGGAGCGGTCGGTAGCCTGAATCGTCCAGCTCCTCCCAATATTCAAGCAGCATGAATTTGCCCAGTAGGATCGGGCGCAGTAGGTGTGGCTGGTACGATTTCAGCCACCGTCGGGTATCTGCAGGCAGGGTACGGAGGAGGGCCAAAGTGCGTAGGTAGACCGCCGTTGGCGAAAGGCGTTGATTCATCAACTCCTTGGCTGCGTCGGTGAAGCCCAACAATTCTAACACTGTCAGGCAATAATGTTCGGTGGCGCTGTTGAGGTACCGGCCATCGTGTTCGAGGTCGTAGTGCAGAAAGTCCTCATTTGCTAAACCAGGCCAATTTGACCGTTCCGGCGCAACAGCCTCCCAGAAACGCGAGCTGCTCATGCGGCTTCTGGGGACGACCGGGTATTGGTGGCCGTCGCACACTGCAGGGGTGTGCAGCACACCTTGCGGTATTCGGGGCGCTTGGATGTCGTTGAGACTGTGACTTCGGCGCATCTAGAATGGAGGAAACACTAGTAAGCTTATGCAATATGAATGAAAATTAGGTCTGCCTTAATCTTCATTCTTATTCTGGATTTTCTGGGAATTTTGGGCTTTACTCCGGGGTACGTGCCTTTATGTCGAGTTAGTTAGTCCACTTGCGGGTCCGACTCGTCGGACTCGGATTCCTCGTGGGGTGGTGGTCGAGGTACACGTTGTCGCCAAGCAGCGGGGTGCAATTCTTGGCTAGAGGGGTAGCATGGGAACGTGGTGGGTGGTAAAGTTCCACCTAGGGAGTGTTCGCCCATCGAAAGTGATCCTGGGGTCGGTATTGGCGCGCTAGTCATTGAGGTAGTAACGCTAGTTGATTGGGTGCGGGTAGCGGAAGCTAGTCTGGTTGAGGTTCCCGCGGTGTCGCTAATGGTTGTCACTGGTTCTTGGAATGTCACGCGTCTAGAACTACGTAAGGCGTCCCTTACTTCCTCGTCCGATGCTGCACCGTACGGCCTAGAGACCCGGTCTCTAGCTTGTCGATGTAAAAGGTGCCTGGTTGGGGCTGTTACCTGTGTGGTACTGAGTCGTATTGTTCCTGAGGAGGTGGTAGTGGCTGTGGTGCGTACCAACTCGGTGATAGTTACCGTGGACGGTCCCGGTTGTTCGGTGCTGGTGAACTGAATAGTTGAACCGCCTCGAGTCGACACTATTTGTTTCCGTTGGGTGGCCCGTCCGACAAGACCTTTTCCTCGTTCTTCTGACGGTGTTCGTGTGCTCCTTCGTTGGCTCGGCGGTGCTCGGGCGCGGGGAGGAGTACTTAGTGTTACTGCGCGTCCTGTTCCTCTCCGAGGTGCCGGTGCTTCGCTACTTGAACTTGCGAGTGTGAATTCACTGAATGAGTCAGAGGCACCCGGTTGCGTGGTAGGGGTCCTAGAACTGGTGCTGGATGTTTCTTGTCCTGTCTGAGCGCGTCGTTCGGCAGAGGACGGTTCCTGTGAAGTTTGGCTAGTTAACTCGTCGTCTGCTTCAGCTGCTCTTACGTCTACTGTCGTACCCTCTCCGGAGGTTTCCGACAGGTAACTGGACATTGGTGACCCTAGTGGTGGCTGAGTCATGGGTGCCTCGCGGAAGACCCATTGATGCGGAGACATAGGCCAATTAGCGGCTACTGGTGGAGCACTATAAGGGCGCATTGTGGTATAGTCTCCTATGGTTTGGGTTGACATTTCCATTGGCACTCGCAATCGCGATGCCATGATGTGTTCGGCTGGTCGTGATTGAAATAGCGGGTGGTCCTGCGCGGCGAGCATGATTGCGTAGCGTAGATCCCCTGAGGTGTATGGTCCTGGTACGACGATTCCTCCCGAAGCTCCGCGGGGCGTGGTGGATAGCGTGATATCTGCGGGGTAGAAATGTTGTCCTTCGAGTATTCCAACACCTACTGTTGGTACGCCAAACGGGACTTCCTCGCTGGTAGCCACTATTCTTTCCATTGTGGTCACTGGTACTGTATGTTGTCCGTACTCTACCTGCGTGTCTCGACTACCAGGTTCTGGTATGTATGAAAAGGCTTCCTGACTAGTAACCTGCTCCTGTGATATTGGTGGCCATGATGGTTCTATTTCCCTATCCGGATCAGTTAATGGTATCCGATTTCTGACCGTCCTTGGATTTTGAGGCTCGTAGTCGTCTGTCCGGTACTCAATATGTTCCATAGCTGCTTGCTCGGCTTCGATCTCAGCGTAGGTCCGACGGTATAAATTAGGGTCATTAGGGTCACCCATTTCTATGCTTTCCGTATCGGAACTGTCACTGACTGCTGTTCTTACGGTGCGCACTGCTGCTTCGTCTACCGGCTCTATCTCGGTGACGAAATCCCTATCAGCGATAATACGTTGGGTCGCCTCAGTCAAACCTCGCTCTAGTACGGAAGCGTGTACTTGGCCTAACCAATCGCCTACGTTGGGTACTGGGTCTAATGCCCTAAAGCATGGTTTAGTTCTATTGATATGTACGACATGGGCCATGCCTTCTGGGTTAGAATGCATTCGTACACGCATGCATGGCGGGGTGATCCCTAATATTTTGTATGGTCCGCACCATCGAGGCGTGAGTTTCCTAGATGTTCCTGGCGTGGTATCGTGTCTATAAACCCAAACTAATTCCCCGGTGTGATAGCGTGGTTCGCGAGTTCGTCTATCATATCTTAGGCGATTTAATTCTTGGGCGGCTTTCATTGATTGGTATGCCCGCTCCCTAATAGAAGCCATCCAGCGCTGCGCGTTGGCCCTATAGGAATGAGCTCCTGTGTATCCAGTGGCTGCACTATGCGTGTCGTATTCTCCAGGTAGCCTAGGGTAAAATCCATGCATTAGCAAAAACGGCGGGTATTTAGTTGCTGTGTGTACCGAGGAATTGTAGGCCATTATGCAAAACGGTAGGGATACATCCCATGAGTGGTGATCATTTTGTGGTACACTCACTCGTAGTAAGTATAGTAGTGTCCTATTGAATCTTTCAATCTCCCCATTTGCTTGAGGGTGATAGGCTAAACTCATATGTCGGAAGATTTGCATTTCCTGGCACAGTTCTTCGAACATGTGCGCTGTGAAGGCACCTCCTCGGTCAGAATAGAGCTCCCTGGGAGCTCCGTACCTATTAACTACCTCATATAGGAATATATGGGCAGCTGTATGAGCATCCTGGTGCCTTATTGGTACTGCTATTGCAAACTTCGTGAACTGATCTATGAATGCAATAACATAGCGATTTCCTGCTTGGGACCGGACCTGAATGTCTAGTATGTCTACAAATACACGGTACATTGGTTGATTTGCCAACGGAACCCTACCTAATCCTGTGGTTATCCGCGAGATTGGGTCCTTTGCGGATTGACATAGGGTGCATCGCCTGATCCATTGTTGTACGTGTTCGGACATACCTTTCCAATAGTAGAATTGTTTTAATTTAGCTATAAGCCGGTCACGGCCAGGGTGTCCTCCATATAAGGTGTTGTGTTCATGTTTAAGGATCTGCTGTACGAGCGTGATAGGGACGCATAATTTGTAATTTATATCTCCGGGTTGCAACGGATGCATGTATAATATTTTGGTATCCGCTGCCAATTCAAAATAATGTGCGCGCATTTCTATTCTTAGCGCCCCTAATTCGGCTTTAGGCCGAGTTTTGTTGTAAAGATACCACCAAATTGGACCCAGTTCTGGGTCATTTCGTTGAATATATGGTAAGAGCCGTACTAAATTAAAATCTGGGAGATCTGAAAAGAATGGCAAATATATATTCTCATGTGTGTCCTGAGCGTCCTCAATTCGGACGGTTGGTAATATCTCGGTTTCATAATGCATCATTAACTTCATGAGCCTATCAAATTCTTGTTCTGTAGGTAGCGTAGTTGCTCTTAAACCCATCGCCTCTGATTCGGTGCGGAACGGTCTTTTAGGTCCCCGAGCCTGAGGTCTGCCGTCAGGACCCGAGATAGTGGTAGTACGGACCGACATCACTGGGGTTTCTCCTGGATCCATCCTAATTGGGATGGCACTTAACGTTGCTGCTTGTTGAGTCAGTGTTGCTGGGGGTACTGTAGCTGCTTGCGTGTCAGCGACTAGCTGTGAAGGGATTGCTTCGGGATTGGGTTGACCTGGAGGAGCCATCGGGCTCCCCGTTATAGGGGTTGGCGCGCCGGTCGCGAGCGGGGTAACGGTGCGTACGGGGTACGGCAGGTGCGATTGGTCCCATGCTGCGCAGGTTGTTGGCGGGCGTGATCCGGTGGGTCGTCCTCGACCCATCATAAGGACTTCGTAAGTGTCACCTATTTCGTCGATTACAGACGGGTCGTATCTAGGGTCGCGTGACAGAGCATCTGCATTGCCATTTTCCTTACCCGGTCTATATAATATTTCGAATCCTCCAAATTCAAGCAATAGCTCGCTCCGCCATTGGGACAAGCGTGAGTTTCTGGGTGGTTTGTCAAAAAGAGTTTTGAGTGGCTTGTGGTCGGTCTCAACATGGAATTTGTGCCCTACTAAGTAATGCTTGAAATGTAATGCGGCCCATCTAATAGCGAGAGCTTCAGTTTCTATTGCGGGATACCTGCGCTGATAATCAAGGAGGGCCTTACTAGCGTATGCAATGGGTTTGATTCCTTGCTTAGTCTTCTGGGATAATACTGCACCCATTGCATATCCGGAAGCGTCCGTTTGCAGGATAAACGGTTGCGTGAAATCAGGGTGAATTAGGACCGGTTCATCTAGTAGTGCTTGTTTCAATTTCTTAAAGGCTTCCTCGCACCTAGGGGTCCATTTGAATTCCATGTCTTTGCGTTTTAGTTCATTTAATGGTTCACAGATGTCCGAATAGTTTTGGATAAATTTATGGTAGTAACCTACAAGTCCTAAGAAACTTTGGAGTTGTTTCAATGTTTCCGGACGTTTGAATTCTTCGATGGCTATTGCCTTTTCTGGGTCTGGTTTGACACCTTCGGTACTAATTATATGTCCTAAATATTTGAGGCTGCCTCGTCCGAAGTGACATTTTGAGGGTTTGAGTTTTAAGTTTGCCTTACGGAAACGATCGAAAACCCGAATCAGGTCTGCCAGATGGGCCTCGAATGATGGTGAGAAAACTAGGATGTCATCGATGTATATTAGGCATTTTTCCCACTCAAGCCCTTTCAAAATCATTGACATGCAGCGTTGAAAGGCTCCGGGGGATGAATTTAACCCGAACGGTAGGACATTATACTCATACTGTCCGTGTACCGTCACAAAAGATGTCTTATCTTTGGTTTCGGGATCTAGTTCTAACTGCCAAAATCCCTTGTTTAGATCCAAACTGGACATTAATTTCGTATTCCGGAGACATCCTAGTATATCATCTATGCGTGGCAGTGGATATGCATCTTGTTCTGCTACGGTGTTGACCTTCCGAAAGTCGACACAGAGTCGGAGAGAGCCGTCACTCTTAGTTACATAGACTATTGGTGATCCCCAAGGTGAGCTCGATGGGGCTATGAGGCCTGCGTCTAACATGCTATTTAGTTCTTCCCTAAGGGGCTCGCGTAAGGAATGCGCTAGCCTATACGGTGCTTGTTTGATTGGCTTTGCGTCCCCGGTTTCTATGCGATGCCGATGTTCGGTGTATCGTCCAAGGTCAAAGTCATGTGTGCTGAATACGTCCGCATTTTCAGCAATTGCGGTTTTCAATTGTTTTAATTCGAAAGGCGATAACAGTGTCTTATCGAAATCTATTTTACTTAATACTGTTTGTGCCCGTTCATGATCAATGGCGCGTTTGCCGGCCTCGATGTGCTCGATAATCCTCTCGGGGTGGGTAGTGATATGGTTAAGCTGTTTAGCTTCCTTATGTTCTTCGTACCGTATCAAATTCTGATTGGTATCCTTAAGGAATTGTATTGTGGGATTGCTCATAACTTCTATGTGCCCGATAGTTTGTCCTGAGTATATGGTGACCGGAGTGTTACCAAAATTGATTACTGCGATCGGTATAGTTCGCTGACTCCTGAGCACTAATGCGTGTGCCATTGCAATGTCCGTCATTTCGGGAGCGGGGACAAATAGAGCGGGTCCTACGCCTGTGTCAGCAATTTCGGGGATGGCGTTGATAAACGTTTCTGTATTTGGTTCGATAGTGGTGAGTTTTCTGCACATCACCGCTATTAAGGGTGGGTCATAGCGCTCTAAACCGGCGAAGGGTATTTTGGCTTCTTCCTCATCTATGCCAATTTCTAAACAGCGCTCGCGAAAATTTATAATGCATTTAGGCAGTTGCGACAAGAAATTTGTTCCTAAGATGCAATGATACGGAGCGGTTTGGGTAACGAAGAATTCTGTTTGTACCTTGATAGGCCCAATCGATAAGGGTACACTTATGCTACCGTCCAGTGCTAATTCTTGTTTGGTGGCCGATACTATCCGCGTCGAGTCGTCTGGGCGGGGTTGAAGGCCTAGCCTATTTACCAAATGTTGTGATACGATAGAGACGTCCGCGCCTGTATCGATCAGAGTGAGTACTGGTGTCCGGTAAATGAAAGCGTTAATGAGCAACGGTGCGTCTATATGCTGCATGGCATTGACTTGTCGATGGTAAGATACTGTACGGTGTCCCCTACGTTGCGTACGCTCGGATACCGCAAATAGTTCCGTAGGTTCCACCAAGACAACGTCCTCGTCCTCACTAGGGTTATTTAGTCGAGCCGATCGACGAGGGCTCAATGTCCGCAATTCCAGGTGTTCCGTGGACGCGGCTGGAGCTGAAACTGTCGGTCGGACTGCGTCTGGAGTACCATACTCGTTCCCGGTTTTGATGTTCAACTCAAGTCGCTTTGGGTTTGTTTGACTGCATGGTCGTTGCTGCCACCAGCGTTGTAAACGTCCCCTTATACATTTAGGGCAGAAGCCTGCCTTCTTCCTGAAGTAAATGATAGCCCCTATGCCCACAATTACTAGCACAACGAGCATCCACAGGTAAGGAGCCACGCCTGTTGTCGCGATGTATGGGAAGTCGATCACCTTCTTCAGCTGCTCGTCGGCTATCCGTTGGACCTGTAAGTTGGTAGCCTTGGCGTGTTCCAATGAGCTCCAGGTGATGGGTTGAAGAGGAATATCTGGGAAGTCATGTATGGTGATGTTAGGTCCGATGTTAACGGTGACCTCCTGAGCATCTAATGTACTGGCGAGCATTAGTGGTCCGACCACTAGTTGGGTATAGTCGCTATGTGCCAGCCACAACACCCCATTTTCCGATATCTGGATGGTTTCTCCGCGCGTAACGTGACTGAGGTGCTTTTGCTTGGAGACCACTGCTTTGGGCTCGGCGGTTCGAATTAGTACCCCTTGCGCGGTGGTGTACACGTCGGTATGGTTGACCATTGGTCCAACCAATGCGCTGTTCCTGCAAATGCGGCGCGTGTCATCTGGAGCATCTTCGCCCATAATGATCCAATCCAAACAGCGTGAAGAATGGTCAGTGGCTAAAGCGTGAACCTCGCAAAAAGCAATGCCAGGTCGCGTGTTGCATGCGTGCAGGTTCAACACCTCATATCGGGCCTGTTCTACTCGCGTGGCGTATTCCGGCAGAGGTAGTCTCATGTGTGCGCTGCGCTCTGGTACGTTCCAACCGACGTTGTATATCCGGAAGTAAGGCCGGACGTCGTCCGACGTGACTAGCGGTACTCTTAGAATGAATGCAAACTTGAACGTACCCAGGTCAATGTGCACTGGATAAATTTGCCCGAATTGGTAAGCTAGCGCTGGTTCGCGTGTTAGTATAGTTTGTTCTATTCTTGGATCCTTTTCGAATAGTCGCTTTAGCGTCGCGGCGTCCACTACCTTGGGTGATAATTGCCCGCTCATCATGGCTTCCATGACGGCGTCGACCGAAGAGCGCAGGCTAGTGCGAAACATATGGTTTACCAATTCGCGGTGTACCTCGGTCACATAGCGTTGTTCCTGGCACCTAACCTGTTCTATCATGCCAACCACTTCCTGCATTTCGTGGTGCAAGAAGGAGTAAAGTTCCTCATTGGCGCGTGTTAATTTCAAAATTGCTCGCGCGTTGCCCTGGGCCACACTGTAAGTGTTTCGCATTTCCTTAGATAATGCTATCACCTGTTTATTCAGGTCCTTTAGGTGCACTGCATTTGTAAAAGCTACCCCTACTCCTAGAAATCATGTAACTACGCCAGCAGCTCCGGCTAGGGCAGCGAGAAACCTTTTCTTACGGGCCCGAGGCTCTTCGCAAAAATGAACATTCGCCTCGCAATATTCACGCATTAGAGCCATATAATAACTTGT
>JASANE010016095.1:0-32839 GCA_030248225.1 Trileptium ribeirensis | reverse complement strand
GGCGATTTAACAAAACTATAATGAACTATTTTATGGGAGCGGCATCACCCTGTCTGAAGCTTTAGGCTTAGTATATTGTTGAACGGTATAGCGTGCATTTAATTGACGCCTCTAACTTTATATCGACCATTACGATAATGTCATCTATGCTCTTCGCTGCAATACCCGTTGTCGTCATGCCATAACTCTCAGCCAAATCGTACATATTACCTTGCATATGGTTCGATTAACGCCCAACTTCAGTATAAGTTATCACCGGACTGTTGCTTATTATGATATAGCGAGTTTACTTAACGCCACGTTTGTGGGGTGCCCTCCATGACTAGCATATATATTTATATTTTAGCGGAAGAGCATTAAAAATTATTTACAAATAACAGTACGCTGATACTCATCTACTTGTTCCGGCTAGTCCGCCTTGATGCCCAGCTTACCAAATATTGCCAGCTCAGTTAATACGGACAAAACAAATATTTAGCGCTGAATATTGAAAGTGATAATTAGAAAATGGGTAGGTCTTGGCGCACATAATTAACGTAAATGAAACACAGATTTAAAAGATGTGATAATGAATTGACTCTACCGGCGGTCGAAGGCAATCGTTATTGGCAAAACTGTTAAATAGTCATATACTGGGAGATGGTTTTCATACGTGTAGTTAAGTAGTTTTTTATTATATTTCACGATCCCTAAATTTATGGAATAAAATTTTACAAATATATCAAGCCCCCACAATAATTAAACCAAAACACGTGGCCTGAAGATCTTAAGATTAAGTCTGGATTGATATGTAGCATTAGTAACATATATAATTCGAGACTCATCAAACGCGTAAATATTTCTGCAAGAATTACCTGTGCATACTTACAGTTTGGTTATGTACCAGACAACCAACACAAGAGAAGACCAATAATTGTGTTTTTAATTTATGGCATATTTATAATATATTTTGAAACTAATATAATAGATCAGAATCAGGACATCAGACGTTTAACGTCATAATTCAGGAAGCCAGAAAATGTCAACAAATGTGAATTCGAACACACAAGCCCAAGCTTTACTCTAATGTCCGATATTTTCCTTAATCTGGAGCTAAAATATAAAGCGTATTATACGTTGAGATAGATCACCGCATTCCTGATACTTGTCGCAACACGCGATGGTTATATGGCATTTCAATGCATTATCTTTTTATGGTCACCTAACCACATGTCTAAACTTATACCTAATCTAAACCTCTTGCTTATAGATTAGGTAAGTTGCTCATATACACCTCTAAAATTATACCAATTCAAAAGTTCAGCTTTATTTTCAAATGTTATGGTATATGCTCAGGGTTATGGTAATAGTCTAAGAATAAAACAAGCTTTCAACTATCCAGACGAAACTAATGGTAGTGACAATAGTAAACAATTGAACTTTTTCATATGACAAAAAGATCGTATCAATTTCTATTTTCAAGATAAACATTGCTTCGAAAAATTATGCCTGTACTTTGTTGAACCAAAACTGCTGGAAGCGCCATCACAATATTATTCAAAAAATTACACACAGTGCGAATAATGCACCAAGGATCAAATTTACTAGCAATTTTAGCGACAATGCACTGTTAATAAATAATGTTAGGCAAAAAAATGTCAACTTGTGCATATAGTTGCAATAACCCATGTCACCTTTAGCGGTCGGACGTTATATCGTGGCAATTTAACAAAACTATAATGAACTATTTTATGGGAGCGGCATCACCCTGTCTGAAGCTTTAGGCTTAGTATATTGTTGAACGGTATAGCGTGCATTTAATTGACGCCTCTAACTTTATATCGACCATTACGATAATGTCATCTATGCTCTTCGCTGCAATACCCGTTGTCGTCAGCCATAACTCTCAGCCAAATCGTACATATTACCTTGCATATGGTTCGATTAACGCCCAACTTAGTATAGTTATCACCGGACTGTTGCTTAGTTACCTCGGCCTACACTAAGCTTGTGCTAAGCAAGAGCTAGATGGTTCGCTGATTGCAATGTATTTCGATGTGCTGCTGATTTGTGGTGTGGTCGGCATCAGTTTTTACCACTAAAAATGATATCAAATGTGGAAATTTTTTGCACTAATTCCATATTTGCTCATATAAAGTACATCTTGTGTACTTGTAATGTCCAATTTTTTTGGGAAATTTGAAGACGTTTTATATAAAACTTCAAAGCGAAAATTTAAGGAAAAGGTTTGATTGCGAACATCCTAACGTTCGATTAATCTTCGTTAAATAGGGAACATATTCGTATACAGTTTCAGTTTAACTTTTAAACCATATTCGACCAGGAAGACAATATGTATGATGCTTCTATACAAGTAGAAAAATTAAACTTTGGGTATGGGGCAAAACAAAGGGTCTAACGAAATTACATTTACGAACAAAATACTTCATCACGACATAGCGAAGTCATACAATGCACCGCTGAAAAATGGTAATGCATAATATTCAGATATCTTTTAAATATATATTTTTTAAATTTAATTTTTTAAATAATTAAATTTAATTTTTTAAATATATATTTTTAAAATCTTCAATCAAATAATATCACGATTTATTCTGCTACTAGCGATGCTTGTAGGATTCTTAATATTTATTCTTCTAAATTTCTTGATTTTTGAAAAACTACTGTACAAATGTTATACTTTGAGTAGTTTATATGTGGTTGATAAAATTGGACCTCATTTGTGTTCTAAAAATTTCGGCTTTATGTCTCACGACAATCGTTAAAAGAAAATAGTTTTAAGTCAACACAAATTTAAAAAATTTAAATTTAAAAATTTAAAAAAAACGACAGATATCACTATTTTGAATTATAGTAATATATACAAAAATTGACAGCAGATATCTTTTCTATTACAATAATAATATTTAAACTAGTTATTTCAGCTTTTCTATAATTCTTTTAAATTTAACAGATTATTTCTTTAAAGTTTCAGTAATATATGAACTTTGTTTAATTTTTACAAAATATTTCCTTGAAATTTCACAGAAATGTTTCTCAAAACAGATTTATTGAAATTTAACAAAATTTTCTCTGGGATTTTAAAGATACTTTAAATGATGCCAAATTTATAGTTTGATGGCGGAAATGTGAGTGGTTTTGATGTCTAATTTACAAGCGACAGATACCATTTGCTTGAGACAAATAACCATACATCTATACATGTACCGAAGAAAATCGAGCTAATTTGGGCGAATAATTCCTGTGCTACTGGTGGATAATGGATTTGTGGAAATTTGCCTAGATCAAAAGCTTTAGTATTTGAGTGATAGTTTCGGTAGGTGGCAATAGGTACCTATGTATAAAAGTGGGAACACAGTGAAGCACGTTGCCTAGCTAAGGGAATAAGATAACAATTTGCGACGATTTGGCCCTAATTGGACTTTGATTTCTGAGATTATCATAGACACAGCTATGACACCGGTAATAGTGTTTATGTGCATTGTACCTCAGTCCACATTTTTTGTGAAACAGAAAAATGGGTCCACAAGATACCAGCATACGAATGGACCGAAAATTTGTCTGATGTCGTAATAATGCAGGTATTGCGAAGCTTGTTCTTTAAATGAAGAATATTACTGGAGTAATATTTTAGTACTGAAACTATGCTCTTTAATGAAGGATAAAGTGAAATATTTTGAGCTAAATCAGTCCAATCAATATCAAGTTCCAGCAGGTGACTCCAAACCGGAAATTCGAGGGTTGTTGAACCTCTGCTATGCAAAAATTAGCGGCACAAAATGGGGGAACAGCGTTTTCATGTTTATAGAAGTTGGAAAATATACCGCCAGAGTTAAAAAATTAGCTATGTAGTTGTTTTTAATAAGCGTGCAAAAATTAAAAACCGCTGTTATTTGTTCAGATGTGTGGAAGACGCATGTGACCATAAGCATGATTTGGTACGACCAAATATTAGTGTTTGGTTTGAAAATCGAGAAGTAGGACTTCATAATTAGATGGTTGTTAACTCCTAGGGTATTCACCGAATGGTAATATTTCCGTAATATTAAACTGATACTTTAATAAAAATTCGTCCTAAAGGATTAATGTGTGTACGTGATATAAGCTTTAGGTTCATTTGGTATGCAAGCTTGGCGTGTCCGGTTGTTAAATACTGGTCAGTATTGCGTATGGCAATATGATACTGCTACATGTACACTAGTCTAAAAAATCTTGGTTTTAATGAAAACAAGTTATTGTGGGACAAGATATCTTCTCAATAGCATAAGTGCGCAAATATGTTGCAAACTATAGTTTGTGATCACGGTTAAATGTAACCCTCATTACATGGATACTTGTACAAAACCTTTTCTTCTCAGATATATTGCTGTAGAAAAATTTAATATCAAAATTAAATTCCACATTTTGCTAAATATCGAAAATATGTAGTGTTTATAGAGAATTATACGAATAAGGGTCTATGTCACCTTTAGGGGCCGGATTTTATATCGTTAAAAATCGGGGATTTATGGAGCGAAATCTCCTCGATTTAGCATTACCATATGGCGCATATACAGATCTTAGCCTAGCCCTAGTTTATCGAGACTCGTATAGCATGTATTCCACTTTCACTCCTAAGATTACACTGCCCCGAATTAGTATTCAGCGATCGACAAATTTTACCAATTTTTGGAAGCCAATATTGGAATTATATAAGCTGAATTTCTGCATTTGTAGAAAATTTGGCGTTTCTTTGGAAAACCGAACCACGCACATCCTCTTGGCTTCATAAAATATATAACCAGCTCTTAAAGATAACTAAAAATGCTAAAAAATTTACTATTTAGTGTCACTATAATCTCGCAGCAGTTTTCTAGGTAGCACGGGCTTAATAATATACTAATGATTTTGTTTATGTAGCTGTTTTGAAAAGAATGGTAAGCTCGCGCTTACTACAATATTTCGAAAGCATTAATATGTGTTAGTGATATGAGCTAACAAGATCATTCTTGGCTCAATCTTTGTATGGTTGTTAAACTTTGATTGTTATTGCTTTCAGGCAATATGATACTCGTGAAACCTTGTACTACTGACCGGGCATGGTGTCGTTCATCGTTTGCATTTGACTGTTGGTCAAAACTGATCAAACGTTTAGTGCAGCCATGTGTAAATTGGTCCAAATATTATCTGTTGAGGGCACTAGTAATAATTGTCAGTCAAATCAGTGCCTTAAGCAAATAACGGTGGGACGCTGCGCTCGGAATTCTCGCTTTTTCGATGCATCTACCTGCCAATTTTTAGTATAGATGTGAAATGTAGGTATTAATTTTCAGCCTTTTCTAGTCTAAAGCGATAATAAAAGCCATTTAATGTAAAGTTGTCGCATCCATTTTTCGAAATACGCCTGCGCCCACTATATGTACTCACTTGATACTGTATGGCCTAGCACTCGTCACTGTTAATCAATACAAATCACATCCCGGTTGCTGCTACCGTATACGTATAGCACTAATTACAAGCTGTCTCGACTAAAGTAAAGCGAGCGATTTTGTTTTCGTGGTACTTTCGAGGCAGTTCACGCGGCGGCACTATTATTTACTAGCTCTGATTTTGCTATTATAGACATACTTCTAATGCGTCGACTGTTGCATGTATAATTTTCTCATTTTTGTAATTAATGAACTCGACGACATCACTCGCATCACGGCGCAACCTATTGAAATGATGGTTCTGTTGTAACCGCGTCACTACCATTAATCGAATATGTCGATGTTTTAGCTATGACCTTTCTGCAAAGCTTTACTCTTACATTAGCAATGAGCGATTTGGAATTGTTTAAATTGAAGTTTTCGACGGGTTTCTAAAATTTGGTGTCTTTATTATTTAACAAATGTATACTATACACTTCATAACACAATAACCTGTTCCCCCATAGTCAGCGAATGTCTATTTTTATCATATTTTTGTCTACAGAATTCTATACCTCGGATGTAATATCGGTACCCTTCGTTATCGTGGCGTTGTTTAAAGAATTCGATAGAACTTGTTTATAACCCAAGCTATAGTATTCCCTGAAAGCTAGAGTTAATATATTTAAGTCTAAATCGGCGCGTAGAACTGAGTTATTTCATGTCAAGTCAGCTAATGGTTGTAAAAGCATTGACCACGCAGAAATCACGATTTTCTCTATGTAAGCGAAAACGATTGGCGACGTAGCAACACTTGCGTGTGCCAACACGTATGTGCCGTTCACGGTCACTATTTTGCGATTTGATATCGCAATTTTGTGATCGCTTACACGTAAAAACGCGATCACCAATTTTGTGATTTCTTACACCGCAATACACACATAGACCACGAACAGAGCTGTCCAATTCAGCATGTCACTTGATGAACGCGAGCAAACGTGCGAATTGTAGAAATGTGCCCTTACGCAAATTCCGTTCGTATATCACAGGCCCTTTTGATCGCGTTCACAAAACTGCGAACACCGGTATCAAAAATGTGATCGCGAACTTTTCGTTTAAAAAATTAGGAACTCAGTCCGAGATTTTAAACAAAATACCAACCGCGGTGTACGCAACTAAAGTGAATTCAGGGTATATAAAGCTTTTAAATGATTTCGTGCATATCCAATACTCTCTCGGATAGTTCCCTTTCGGATACTTCTGCTGCTTATCGCTGTAAAAACGAAGATTGTTTACAGTAGTAGCAGCCCCAAACTTGTCATTAGACAAGTGTCTTTTGCTTATCGCAGTAAATTTTCCGATGCATGAATAACTGAAAACTCAATAAGTTCAAGCCAAATTTTTAACACACAAAAAGATTAATATACTACATGATTTGAAAAAGAGCAAACTCGAACCATTTGATTAGGACTTTCAGTATACTATAACATACACAAATTAGTATTACGTTAACAAAAATGTCGCAGAAATTAAATTTTTGCGTTTAACTGAGTATTGTTATATACATGATAATAAATGAAAACTAAGAGATTTCAGCCACCATTGATAGGTTTAATTTAAACGCAGCGTACTGATGAATTGAAATATTAGAATACGATGCATATTTAGCAAAATATATATCTATAAAATACCAAACAGTCATGATGCAGGTGCTGTATTCGTGGATAAATGCGTCTACACACCACACATTGTAACAGTGTGTATTTGTCACAACCAAAGCGGCCTATAGTTTATATAACTCAGTTTACCTGAACCGTGACAATTTTTATCACATAGCGTTACTATGTAATAGACGAAAAGTACAAAATTCGACCTGGTTTTAGTGTAATTCATGGAATTGATCAAGCCTTGCTCTTGAAAAAGGAGACATACAGATAAAGGCTTCTAACATTATGTACTGGTAATTAAACGCAGAAATGGAAAAAAGTGGAAGATTTGCTTTTTCGCTCACGAGCTGTGATCGTTGTTGTGATAAAGCACTGCATTAGTGTACTGCTGAACCCAGAAACAGGATGATGATCTATCTTACGACACAAAAATTTGCAACTTTGCATATTTTACGGCGTATACTATATGGAGTAATCTATGTCGGCGACGGTGACCCACGGCAATAAATTGGGATGGACGTGTCGACCTTTGAGATCAGGAACTTACAGTGATAAAACCTAGTTTTGCCGAATTAATGTTTGGTATTACCTATTATAATTGTAAACTGCAAAGGTGCTATGTTCCGAAATTATTTTCTGGGGTACACAAGATATGCCAGAAAAAAACTGACACAGTCTCTGAATCATTTTGTCTAAAACTAACACAGCTTCTGTCGCAATATTTCTCAAAGTGATGTCGCTTTTGTAGCAGAGTTTCTAAAAGTGACACAGTTTCTGTAATAGCTTTTCCAAAAATTTCGCTATAATATGTAGTGACTGCACACAAATCTCTCTGAGCGCTGCATAATACAAAATGGTTTCACCAAATTGTCAACAATTTGCGTCATTGCTGTGTATAGTGAAACGATTGTAGTATTTGTACGGATTTTGTAATCATCGCTATTACCGATTAATCTCTAGACTTTCTATAGAAATTGTATTATTATTGCAAAACTAACCATGAACATAGTTATGAACATCGCCTAATAAACAGTGGCTATGGCACCGATTATGGATGATTAGGGTGCCGATTGTCATAAACTATCCATAATGGTTTGGACAATACATCTTACATTATGCGGGGAATGTAAACATCTTTCTATGAACTTTGGAAGATACCAATATATTTGCAACTCGTTTTGAACATTTTGCTTGAATTGTAGTGTGACTTACGGGTTTTAATGTTAAAACAATGAAATTATGTATGTTTTTGAGCAGTATAAAACACGGTTTTCCAACCAGCCTATACCGCGAAGGCACTAAACGTCAGGTGTCATAAATAAACGTGAAATGTCTCAGTTTCAGACATTAAGACAGCCTCATTGTTTTTGCAGGTGCATCTGTATTTTGTATATTTAAAATTTAAAATTGCGCTTCTGGATGAAAGTTTTACTGCTTTTATAATACACCTGAATAGAGTATCCCAAACGATGATGTATATTTAAAGCCTGTCATCAGCTAGTGTAACTGTGTGTTAACGGAGATAGATTTTGCACGCAACTAACGATGGCTGCATGGTCTGCGTTTTGAATGTACTAATGATGATTTTAACTAATTACTGACTTGTGCATTAGTGGCCAGCCGAACCACATACGTGTTCAGTCTACGTAAAAAGAGAGTTTTTCCGTATACTGTTATCTCTAGTTTTGTAGCATATATCGAGCTATGTACCAGTATCAGTTCGATAGATCGGCCATTAAAGGCGATATTTATATAAAGCACGAAACGTGATAATTTATTGCAAACGTAAGCTTACAGTTTTAAAATTACAAAATGTCGGCGGTGCATCACCTGGAGAACAACGGAAGTCAGCACCAAGTTTTCGCCAACGATTCATACAGAACAAGGCTCGATGCCTCGCCAGTCGCCAGCCGTCGAGCACTTATCGTAGATACAACTCGGGCACGAACTAATTTACCGGTGGTTCGAATGTGCCTTCAAAAGCTCGGAATGAAAGAACGTCATATTGTAAGTATAAATAGGAGTTGCTCTGTTAGATGACAGCGTTGTAAATTATGCCATTACATTAAAATAATCACGGATGCATCACTATAGCATGAGAATCAACAAAAAATATAAATTTTAGTTTAAAGATATAGAAATGAATAGATTTACAGTTATGATCAGGAAAACACTAACAAAAACCATTGCTAAAAACTAACATCGCTATTCGGAGAACCTTGTGGCATACAAAAATGAGTTATAAAGAAGCCAACACAAACAGCATGGCGAATGTAGACGTGACATTCCATCAACTGCACAGACAAGTTTTGCCAGAAGACACACCATCGATGAGCCAAGGAAAAATTTTTACTAGATAGTAAAGGTAGTGCACATAGGGACAACAAATCGATACTGTTCACATAGTTCATTGCCATGCATATCTTATTGTAACTTCAAACGTTGTAACTATCTCATAGCTCAGCAATGTCAAAAAACATAGTTCATTGCCATGCATATCTTATTGTAACTTCAAACATTGTAACTATCTCATAGCTCAGCAATGTCAAAAAACACATTTGAAGATCAATGACCTTATCGAACAAATTTTCTTCAAAATGTAACAAAAACTACCTGAGGAAGCACATAATTTCCTACGGGTTACAATAAAATCATGCATGGTTGGCGTTCTTATTATATTGAGAGGTAGAAAGGTAAACCACTGAAAGCCATTGAGTACTTATTTAAATGAAGTATAAAACATTTATTTTATTTAATAAAATAACTACTGCCGGATTGTGGAATAATATTGAAAAATGCTTTCAACAAGAAAATTTCCCAAACAGCAAATGACCACATAACAAAACTATAGAACAACTTGAATACTGAACAGTTCACTGAAATGAGTGGAAGAAAAACATATCCATGTCACTGCTTACCAAAAATTCGGTCGGGCTTCTTTGCCAATTGGTCAGCGCCCGTCCAATGCAACATCTCAAAAGTCACCAGGTTTAATGTCTATTCGTACGGGAATCTTTTTCCGTAAATGCGATGAACAAAATAATGAGTCGGTACGCTTCAAAAAGACCCATCACGAGCCAGAATTAAAAATCTCAGAATTCAGCCACTTAGAGAAATCAACTTAACATAAAAATATTGCATATTTTTGTTGCCTTAATCGCTTTATGAGTAGTGTAGATGTGATAAAAGTTTCTCCTTGTTGGACTTTGGCTAGTGCCCTTAGTAACTTAAAATTGGGTTGACAATTTCGTTGTTAAATAATTTCCCAAATTATAAACCGACGGAAATAAGGAAATTTTTGGCATTACAGTGTGCCAAGAAGCGCATAATATATAGAACGATAACTGATTGTTCAATGAGTAGGCTAACGTTGTTGAGTGTGCACATACTTAATTAATTTCAAAAATCTACATATTCCGATTTCAGTCAAGTGCGTTGAACGAACGACCAGAGACAGACGACGACTACGGCCCCGTGGACATTCATTGGCACGCTGGCGTGGCGCAAGATATGCGAGATCTCGTGCGATCTGGAAAAGTGAACAAATTTCCCGGTAAGTATCCTTTACGGAAGCAGATTTGATGGAAAACCATCAACGACAACTCCTGTACTCTTTTATTGCTGATCCTAACTGCCATACGCAGTAGTTCATTTAGACCAAGCTGGGATCAGTACCTTTTATTGGTGCAAAATATAGTGCGGTCAATCGCAGCTGTGATCAGTGGCAATGCTTTTGCAATACACATGCTACAAGTATAAGCACAGCGCAAAATATACAAAAACGCGAACACACATGTTATTGTTTTCGTCTGGATATTTTGTGTTGCACATACAGAATATGTATCTTGATAGAGAGTGGTCAGGTCGCTTCGAGTATCGGGTCGCGTCTATGGATTGTTGGGTCGGAACTGAAAATTTGAACCCGATGCAGTCCCTAAATAAAAAAAACTTCAGTTCTATAAAGTTGTAGTGCTTGTTCGGATGGTTTCCAAAACCAAATTGAAAAATCTTTTCAAACAAATTACGAAACAATTGTAAATGTTGACCGTAAGGTATTAATCATATTTAATAGATCTAATCAAGATGGGACAGTATTAATGAATTATTCTGCATGACTTCATATTTTTAATTACATACTGTGTTCTAGTTCCACCGCAATAAAATTTGCGCAATGTCCAAAGCTTGAGAAATCGGGCCTGCGCCGGGGTTCGAACAGGAATTAAAATGTTGGCAGGCAGCGTACTGAATTATTTAAGAGCTGTTGCTCGTTTCTTTAACGAACCTTGCAAAGCGGGCGAAAAGAATGCACGTACAAGTATCAGCTTCACTAGAAGCTCAGTCAACGTATGCTTCGCAATGTGCGCTGTTACCATTTGGTGCTACAGGGCATTAATAATTATACGTATTATCAGAAAATAATGAACATTGTAAATCCTTCATGGTTTTGCTTGATTCCTTATAACGACACCAATAAAAACACATCAGGACCTATGAATTATTATACCTATTGCTATTACGTGGGTACAACAAAATTTATAATCGTTCGTCGTTGCATGCCTGTTCAATGCATCTAGTGCGCTGACTTCATATACTCTCCACGTTCTTCCATAAAGACGTCGCTACAGTTGGTTCAAAAGACGTTTAGTGAATTATAATGCATTTTGGCCTCACATGTGGAAGGTTCGTGGGCGGCACAGGGGGAGGTAGATGTCCAACGGTCGGCAGTTCCCCTGAGGCGGTGGGAAGCGCAGAAGCAAATTTTTGAAATTACTAGGGATTCTAAATTTTCCACATTTTGCTAAAATTTTCCCCAATTTTTCCCTAATTTTCCTTATTTTTTGCCAATTTCACACTATTGTTTGCTAAACTTTTCCATGCGACTTCTGTTCGCGGTGGAGGGGGAAGCGGAGGCTTCGGGAGATTACATTTGGCTTGAAGAGGGTCTGACGCTTAGGAGGTAACCGCCTTCCCCCTACACCCCTTTACGCCTATGTTGTTTGCCTATATGGTTACATGTGTACATGCTTCCACCAATTAACAATGTCTATGCAGCTGGATCAAAAATTTTATAGTAAATTACAATACTTGTTTCTTTTATGGTATCGTCTTGTTTCTTGTTTCAATATGGTTGTTGCGTATGTACACCAACATATAATAATCGGTCGTTACTGCATGCTTTTCCAATAAATTCAATGCGTTTGCTTGACAAGTATTTGTTTCCTTCCATATAATGACATCGATACAGATAGATCAAGACATATAGCGAACTACAGTAACTTTTTCTTTTCAATCAATAAAGTTTATTAAGGAAGGGCATTCATAATGCATAAAATATATATACATATACAAAACGTTTGGCAAGAAGTACACATACGTAAATCGGGTACGAGAATCAATTGAAAATATTATACCAAATCTTAGATAAACTGGAAATCAGTAAAGCAAGGTGTCTGTTTACATCTGATTGGCTCTAAATTTCTGTTAAAATGAAGAAATATGTCCATTGCGAAATGTGTCTTTAAAGGCATAACAATTCAGTGCATTCGTTAAATGATGGTCATCAGCATTCTCTGTTAAAGAGTTGTATTTAAGCGCGAGAACCGAGATTTCAGATTCAGCCGAGCCAATCCCGGACTACAAACGATCGAGCCAAGCTTCGAGCCTACCCTCAAAAATTGCAATGACCAAGCCATGCTTCAAGCTTAAAGTTTTACGGCGAGCCGTGTCGGGCCTAAAATTAAGTCTCGTTCTCACCTCTAGTTTCAAGCATCAATTGCACTAGGACAAAATTGTGTTTTAAGGCATTACGGGCAATATATCTTTTATTAGTTTTAAACTTACGAAACGTGTTTTGGCATTGTGTGGCGCCTTAAAAATTTCTGTCCAACGTTAACTTCGTTGTTACGTTATTTAAAAATAACCGCCAAGGAGGGTTTTAAAAGCCACATTGGATGTGGTATGTTTTAAAAGCGAAATTTTTAAAAGCCAAAATGGTCAAAATGAGGTTTTTTACACCATTTTAGTACCGTATATGGAAGCAAGGTTACTTTTATCCTAACTTCCAAATTTTTTCTATGGTTGGTTTATTTCATAGTAAAATGGTAAATGCCGACGCCCTCTTTTTTGTTTTTCCATTAAGGCTCCGGTACTGGAGCTATGGGCTTGCAGGTATGACACCTTCGTGGTTCCTCGACCCAAATGATGAAAATTTGTTCTAACCTCCTGGGCAGCTGAAAAGTTTCATGTGGGGGTTGTCTGGCATGGAAAACTCATTGCCGCTGTTGGTTTTACTCTACGACCCATGGTTTAATTGGTACGGGGTGTGGAGCTCCCATGGTTCGAGGTCAGAGGTCAAAATTAGAGGTGTTTATTCCATTTTAGTACCCTTCACGGAAGAAAGGTTATTTTTATCTTAACTTTCGAATTTTATTCGTGTGGTTGAATTTATTTCATAGCAAAACGATAAATGCCGATGCCTCTTTTTGGTTTTTCTATTAAGACTCCACCTGTGGGGTTACGAAGGTTTGACGTATGGCACCTTCGTGGTTTCTAGACTTAAAATTCGAAAATATTTTGTGACGCCCTGAGCAGCTGAAAAGTTTCACTTGGGTTTTTCGGGCATGGCAAACTCATTGACGATGTTGGTGTTGCTCTGCCACTCATAGTTCCTTTGCGGACATTGCGCCCCTACGGTTCCTCGACCCTAAATTGCTATTTTTACTGTGCCTTCCTGAGAGGCTTATAACTTGCACTTGAGGGTTTTGGGGCATGGCAAACTTATTGACGGTGTTAATTTTAAATGCTTCACTCCGCTTTGCATAATAATGGTCAAAACTACAAGTACATTTTAATTGTCTCCACGATTTATTTTAGCGCAACAGTTGTTCAAGTATCAGAGATAATTTAAATTGCAAATCAGTTTTCCAGCTCCTACATGAACACGTTTCCCATTCGATGTCCGCAAAGCGAAGATCACCTACAGCCGTTAGCGGTTAAATAATATTACACGGTTGAGTGATGCATCAGAACAGCATATATGTTTGTTACGTGTCTACAAGAAGACTTTGTAGTTGTTCTTAGTTGAACGCCTTTCCAATGAATGTAGTGCGTTAGCCTGATATATGGAAGTCGTTGGTTCCTTTAATATAATGACCTCGGCACAGATAGATCGGGATTTACAGAGCTTGTTTACTTATATGCTTGCTGGTGGGCATAGCAAAATATAATTATCTTTCGTAATTACATTTCTTTTCATGAAATTTTTGTGCGTTAGCTTGATATGTCCAGGTGATCCTACTACAATGATATCTTAACGTATAATTTCGAAATTAACATTCAGTCTGACGCGCTGAACGAAAACTTGATTACAACTTAAGCTTCTCGCGCTTAAGGAAATGATGGCAGTACTAATTTTTCTATAACCGAAAATATCGAAGACTAGAAAATAAATATCATCTTGATTAAAATGAGAAGTTTCCTAAAATCGAAACCGAGTTCTGTTGTGTATAGTACGCCAAAGGCAGCGTATGTTAGATTTCGAGTTGTTTTGTTGCAGGAATGAACGAAATCACGAAAAAAGTGTCCTTGACGCGGTCGCTGAATTGCATGCAAACTCTGTTCCCTGAGGCGTACAATTTTTATCCTCGCTCGTGGTTCCTTCCACATCAACTTGATGAGCTGTACGCCCATTTTTATCGCGCGTCCCAAGATCAAGGCAGTCGAATCCCATGGTACATTGTCAAACCGGACGAAGGCTGTCAGGTAAACATCTTAGCTGTAACCACGCACGTAATCGCCGAGGCGGTGACGTGAACTACTGAGCCCCCACATTCTGCTCGCGACGATCCCATCTTTGTCAATCAGTTATCATGTTTTGTAATACAAATTGGACTAATAAAAATGAGCCCCCGATTGCTATAACTCATAGTTTTGCCCGTGGCGTGGCTGGAACACTCTTATTCGTTTGTTGGTTAAGTTGTATATTTGTTAAGGTTAAGTTAATTTGAAAATTGTTGGAACTCACCTTCTTTGTTGCACCTGTACGAAAATTTAGGCTTTCAAAAGTTATGCACGCCTTAAAAGAATGGTGTTTCAACTATGCGCATTAGACGATAATTATTGACTTAGAAATTGGAAAAAAATGGTGTGCCTTATTTAATTTTCGGATCTATGTTTTGATTAAAATATGCCCAGTACATCTGGTCATGATGTACCAGCTATCGTGAGCACTTGCCCTTTCATACCAGTAAAGGCAGTCCTGTTTAGTTATCGTAATTGTAGCAGACACGTTTGGGCTGTATACTGGGCCATAAGAAGAATCCAGATTTAGCTGATAGTCTCTTTAAACTTAAGCAACCAAGGACGACGCCTTACAATATTTTGGGGAGTGTATGCCGAACATGTTAGATAATAACTGTAAGATGGTTTACAAAAAATAGTCCGTTAGTTCATAGACGATCGGATGGCTTGCGAATTCATTCAAAACGGTATACCCATATAAATCACAAAATCTACTGCATGAAGCAAGGGAATGTTTTTAAAGACTTTGCAAGTGTTTACATTGTTCTATTTAATAATTGCAAAAGAGTCTATTTTCAGGGTTCACAAATTTATCTAATGCACAGTCCGGACCAGTTGCGCGACAGCAGTCAACCGCAGCTAGTACAAGAGTACGTTCCTAATCCGTTTTTGCTCAACAACAATCTAAAATTCGACCTTCGCGTCTACTGCGTTATCCGAAGCCTTCAGCCGTTGCGTTTGTACATTGCCAAAGAAGGCATGGTCCGATTTTGTACCGTCGCCTACCGCCCTCCGTCGATCGGCAATAGTCAACGCACATTTATGCATCTGACGAACTACGCTGTCAACAAAGAACATGAAAGTTTTCAGCTGCCAGGCTCTGATGGTTTGCGTAACGGAACATCAGGCAACAAGCGGCTACTTTCAAGCGTAATGCATCAAATGGAATCGCGAGGCATCGATACTCGCCTCATGTGGCGCCGAATCAAAATGATCGTCGTGAAAACAGTATTGGCTATGATTCCCGAAATAATTCTTTACTACGAGCGTGAATTTGCCGACTGTGGAATTTCGGGCCCGGCGTGTTTTCAGGTTAACCTCTATTTTATAGCCACAGCCATCGCGTTTTGCCATTGTTTTCGATATTTTAAACCGTGAATTTTAATTCGACAGAAGATAAAAAGCACGCTTTAGCCAGATCTCAATAATAACCAGTTACTTTAATTACTCACACATTTGCCGATATGTCCTTTACATCGGGTGTGTAAGAAGAAGCGTTTGCAATATCTGGACCCGGCTTATGACCTGAACAGCTCCATTTTAGGAGAGTCATTGCAAGACCCCCATTGTGGCAATTTTCAATTCTAAACTGGCCGCGGTTATATACTCAAGTTTAATTTTGATACTTTGGAGAATCCAGAATAGTTTTTCTTATTAAAAGTAATGTAATGCAGTCTGTATGAAAAAGGTTTAAACGAAAATAACTATTACACAGCTACGTTTTACGCTGTTTTTTGAAATGGGCTATATTAATACATAGGGGTATTTCAGGTGGACTATCTAATACCACTTTTTAGATCTTTATAGAGCATCAGTCACTCTATCCAATTCTATGCGGGAATATTCACATGAAACATTAACTCATTTTCGCCATCCGCACCAAAAAGAAAAATATTCGGGTGAAGATACGTTGTTGCGCGTTGTAGCGCGCAATAGAACAGTGAAATAAAGCAAACAACATTCTGTTTTCTCCTTTTGTCAGACTGCATTTTAAGCTTCTGCTTTAATGCACAATCCTACTGTGGTCTAACTAGTTTTCAAAATTCCAATCCGCTCGAGAACGCTAGCATATTGAAAGTGGCATACGGCAAGCGTCTAGAATTTATCCGACTATATTTATGGTCAAGCAAATCAGAGTCACAGTAACGTACACCGCTGAAAATGGAATTATCAAGGTAACAACTGCTGGTTGTAACCTCAACCTGCTAAACTTGATATTATTGAATTTAGTGGCAAGGAAGTAAAAGCAGTCTCTTTGTGTCACCGGCACTATCATGATCGTATCTCGACAATGTTAGTAAGCACGATCTACGGACACGCTTGTTGATAGGTCTCCAAATAGCTTTTTAGGCCCTCGGATTCCCGGGGACCTTGCGCTGGAAACAATTGGCTCTCAGGCAAACTAAACGAAATTAACATTACTCAGTTTTCATCAATATTTATCTATGAATTCATTGCCAGATATACTGACGAAGGAATTCATAGTAAAGATTTACGTTGCAACGCTGACCTAGCCCCATAAGCTGCTGTGACATGTTTCCTCAAGAAGACACATCTCTGGTTCAGGCAGAACAATCGAATATTACCACTTTTTCAGGCAGAGTAACTGTCTTCGGTTTCATAGATACAAATTATTTCGACAAAATATAAAAAACAGTGAAAGTATGTACTGATATTTTAACGCCATTTGTGGCTTTAGGTTAACGAAACATTTGGTTATCGCATGTAGCATAGTCTCAACATTAACGAAAATTGGAAAACAGCATTTATATGAATTACAAATCAAATGATCAAAATACCATAAGTTCAAAATATGGTATAGTTTATTATAAATAAATATATTTTATAAAATATAAATTATTAAATTATTATAAATTATAAATTATAAATTAAATAAATTATTATATATAAATTATTTTAAATTATAAATATATTCAAAATATCATAAGTTCAAAATGTCAAAATACAATTAACCATACATGCGAAGCAGGGGTTCAGCTAACTTCCCTCTGAGGTCTCAGACTACCCCTCTTCCGAAGCCTTGGTTTACCCCTGAGGGTATCACCCAACCCCCTGAGGCTCCGCAACCATAACCGTCCCCCTCTCCCTCCGCGTGCCGAAGACGGGCAGGAAATTTTTGCTAAAATAGGGCAAAATCAGCAAAAATTTGGCAAAAAACGTGTGAAATTGGCCAAAATAATGGTGCAACGGGGGTTCGCCAAATTTCTGACACCATGCCTCCCGCGCCCCGACGAGCTCTTTCCCCAAGGGCTTGTACTCCGCCGGCCCCTCTACAGCCGACCCCACCGAGACCTCGGAGTCAGCATAAATGCTTTAAAGTTGAATTGCAGATTCTTGGTTTCGACATTCTCATCAAAGACAACCTGGAACCAGTCCTATTGGAAGTCAACGCCTGCCCAAGTCTGACGCTTACAGCACCCGGAGCAATGTCTGGCAGTAACGAAAATCTTCGTCCTGAGGAAGAACCTGTTGCACCGGCAAGTGCCACGGTTTTTTCAAAGTTTGGCGCTACAACATCAGGGCTACCTGTTTAAAGCCATAATCTTACAAAACTATATTACGGCTAAAAATATATTGATTGTTAAGTTGGGTGTGATATTACGCCGTGAGCAAGTGCTTTTAATATAATCAATTGCTGCAATGGATTCAAAAACTAAATCGAAACATAGGACCCTTTGCGTTTCCCTTTTGTTTTATCGTGAACCTTGCGGCACCTCTGTAACGGCCTATGAATGGATCGTGCAGGGGCGGATATAGGAATTTTGAAAGGGGGGTGGCTACATGTGATAGGAATTTTTCCCCACCTATCGGCATAAACATTTTTCATGAAACAGATTATATTAACAATAATAAATAATTTTTTTAGATTTACATGCAATAGATTGTATGTATATCAATGGCTTCTTACGATTGAATCTAAAAATAGAAATGCCTATAATTCACCCCTAAATCCGCCCGTGTCGTGTCCATATTCGGAAAGCTAAAGAAGTGTAAGCACACCCAAAATCAATCTAAAATTGCTGAATTACGTTGCCGTTCCTCAGCTTCGTATGACAGAGGTAAATACATCCTCGGTATATAAATTCTATGGACATAGAATTCATTACATTCAGAGCATCACATTGTTAACAATTGTTTGTAGTAGTAGGACCATTCTGTAAGCTGAATGTTATGAAAATGGACAGAAAAGTGACAGCTCCAGTGCGTTAGCTCGGGATGCGATAGCTCCCGACATATTACCACCTAACTTAAGGTTTATTGCCACATTGAAAGCAGCGCCTGTGAATCTTTTAGATTTTGTTTCCGTTTTTGATATGACAGATTCATAATATATATTTTTACGCAATTTCATGGGTTGTGACTAGGGGCGCAGTACGCCAATCAAAAGTAGAGGAGGGGCGCCATTGTAAAATTGGGGGAGGTGGGCTGCCTTGTGGCGTTGCTGCCTATTTACCTCGAAAAGTGAGGGGGAGGGGGAGAGGCGCCCCGCCTTTGGCTGTGACCTTCTCTATTCAACAATGATACGTTTCCAAAAAATTTAAACACACAAACGCTGCTGACGCTACTCCTAATGGATTCTTTTACTCCTAAAGTAGAAAGCGCGTATTTATTACATTTACGACAATTTGAGGTAAAAAACTCTTGGTTGTCAACTTAAAACTCATAAAGAGGAAGAATTGAAAAACAAAATAATCATACCGTAGCTGGTACTCACAAACGAACACCTTTACACTGGAAAACCAAAGCACCTACAGCCAACAGCATGTATAACTAGGGATCAGAAGAAAGATGTGACTGGTAATCTGAGGTTTCCATATTTAACAAAAAACTCAAAATTAAGTTGCAAGACAGATGTCATATTCTACGTCACTGACTCTATATTGCGCAATCGAACTAAAATATCTATAACGATTGTATAAAATCTATTTCAGATTTCAATGGTTGACTTGGCAATTAAATACCCCCTGGTACGCGACACGTTGAAATTAGTTAGTGATATGCCGGTTAGCAGTGGCGGTGAATCACAAAGGTATAGTTGTTTCATAACATTATCGACTTGTTCATGATTATTCGAACTAGTTAAAATGAAAAGAACAATTGGTTACAGAATGCAAAAGAGAAACATTTTTATGATATACTTCACAACATATTATAGTTTGTTTTTTTTTTGCAAATTTGTCAGCTTTCGACACCACAATCTTTGCTGCCCGGCATGCGTGCCAACATTGCCGTAAAAGTTGAAGCCTAGTTCATTTCTTCAGTCTTTGTCGAAATTGATATTCCCCAAACTCAAACTGGCTATTCAAAACCATTATTCAGTTGAAATAATGAAACGAATGAATACCGGAATATTGTACTCAGGCGATTGGCTAAATGCACAAATTTACGTATGAATGTGTTCATAAACCTAACAGGATTTGCCATTCTCACAGTCTCCGGTAATAAAAAATGTAATGATAAACGCGACCGCGGAACCGTTTGTTTAGCCTAACAAAATACCCACCGCTGCAAGAAAAATGGCTCGGACATTGAGACATGAATGTTAAGGGATGAGGCTCTTTTATAAACAGGATCATAGCACCATATCCGCTAAAGCGGTAACTTATGTATACTTCAGCACGCCTTTACAAGTATTTTTTAAAAATACAAATCGGTCTTGGAATATAATTCCGGAGCTCTTTAAGTGAAAAAAACTACAATTCGCGCTTCACGTATTATTCGCTGATATTTAGGCCCCAAAATTAAAATTTATGCGGCAATTTATTCAGAATAACGGAAATTATCAAGTTTACATGCACTCAACACAACATCTCAAACGCTGTAAAGATAAGATGGCGCAGACGTCTTAGCCTGTTTGGGTCAAGAAATTTCATTATCCTTTCAATCGCAGATATCCACAGACCGCCGGCTTATGGACGTAGACCCCAAGAACTTCCCCTTCAGTTTTGGCAATCTTACCATAATTTTGCCAAATCTACTCCAATTTTTGCTGAGTTTTGCTAAAATTTGCCGCACACGTTCGGTATTGGGGGTTAATATAGCTTCAGGGACGGCCCGAACCTAGAGAGTGGTAACCCCCTATGGACACGTATGCATTTTAATATATGTAATGCCCTTAGCACCACTGCTCAGCGTTTGTACTTGGCTATCAACAAAATATCTAAACACCAACGAGGCGTGGCTGTCCCTATTTCAGATGTATTTGGTAAACCCGATGCGACATGCTTCTCCTAGGTGTAGGTAAATGATTTTGTGTCAGGTAAATGTCGAAGTATATTGTTGTATTTTATGTGGGACATACAGTGCAACTAGTTTAATTATTGATTAGTTGTAATCACATGTGTTTGGTGGAGATGGTTTCTGTACATATTTTATACATTCTGTTTTGAACATAATTTAAGTTATCCTGTCAGTACTGTAATGTGAATATAAGACATGAATATGGACACTATATATACCCACTAAACTGATGCTAACAACTTCATTTGCAGATGTTACATTCCAAGATAATTTATGATTGTTTTGTTGCCTCACAATAGCTGTTATTTGCGTATATATTATTGCTACCTATAAACTGTCTAAGGTCACATGCTATGTGAAAATTTGAGTCATACTGTATAACAGCAACGGATCCTTTCGGTTATCCGCACACAAGCTCGAAATTGGTCAATTTTTAAATTGGACCAAAATAATGATTATTAAGCCCCAGTCTCTGACATCAGATGTTTTGGCACAGACTTTAACAGGCATTACGTTATTTATTATAATTTTGGATTCTTCCACCGATGATTTCATTTGATAGCCGTCAAATAATTTCACTGAACAGGATAAATGTGCTGGTGATAACGATGAATACAATGCTACTCTGTATTACACCATGATTGGAATCAGTTTGCACGAAGTTAAAGCTTGTTTCTGAAGGAAAATAGGTCACAACGTTTTGCAATGCAAAACAAAGCTCTCCAATCTACATTTAACTGCACACTTAATTATATTCGTCTGAAATTTTTAGAAAGATTAGTTCTATTCTTAACATGTCTGCCTTGTTATTGCGGAATGTCCTGTAAATATTTCATTTCTGATTTAATTACAATTTTAAAATAAAATGACCTGCGAATGAAAGCACAGCATTCTTTTTCACTAGAACACTTTTCACTAAATGTTTTATTTGTAAAGATTGTGATGGTACTCGGTTAATGTTTCTTATAACACCGGTGAAGGATCTCGAAGTGAAATGACGATACGATTTGTACAGCTGTAAGACCTGAGAGCATGAGGCAGAAAACTGAAAACCATTTGAAACTGGCCCGGTTGTTCTTTGATTTTGTACTTATATTTATGACTATTTATATATATAAATTGTGATGGTACTCGGTTAATGTTTCTTATAACACCGGTCAAGGATCTCGAAGTAAAATGACGATACGATTTGTACAGCTGTAAGACCTGAGAGCATGAGGCAGAAAACTGAAAACCATTTGAAACTGGCCCGGTTGTTCTTTGATTTTGTACTTATTTTATAACTATTTATATATATTATAATTTTTATTACATAACAACGTATTGAAATATACAATTATTATTATATAACCGTAATAATTTTATACGGTGGAATGTGCTTATAGTGAATGCGTTTATAGTGAGAATACTACTGCAGTGACATGTTCATTTGGTCTAGGCCAAATAGTATAAACTAAAATTAATCTATGTATAGTAAAAATGTCTCTATATTAAAATTTTTGATTCGTCCCAAGCAGTTACGCTATAAAGTGTATTCCACTTTACATATAAGTATAAAAGCTTTATATGTGGAATCAAGGACTAACAACGATAATGCAATAAGCTACAGCCAAACACTGTTAGCCATATCAGAGTTTTATTTTGGACGAATTATTAGATTTAAAAAGATACACGACAAATGCTGTGGTTGCGTTATTCAGGTTGAATAGCACTTTTATTATACGCGAATAGTGTGTGACAATATAGCACATGGCGCAAAATGTGTTTAGTTCTAGAAATCAAACCCGTATCGTCTTGTCTTTAGAGTGCAACAAATGTCCGGCCGTAACGGAACTTTCGCAGGACGCTCTGCAGGATTTGTTCCCCGTAGAACCGCCGACGATTTGAAGTTGTGCGGAGACGACGTCCTTGCACTCAGCGAAATATTCCCGTCGCAATTTGGTTTATCGCTCGGCCCCATGCTGTTTTTACACCGCGCTGCTTACTTGTTCTTGTATTTCGTTCACGATGCTAGAAAATCGCTGCAGATAACAAATGCTACGATGAAAACTTTTCTCAGGTTAGCATATCTTGCTATAGATATGGGACCTAGACTTCGCCGTTTGCGCCATATCAAATACTGTTCGTTTGAAAGTAAACTCGTTTTTACCATTTAATCAAAAATAAGTTTTCTGTAAAATAGTTTTTACATCATTTAATATATGTTTTTTTCTAATTTCATAACTTAAACTTCATAAAATACGTATTGCGTTACAAATACAGCTAGTTCATGTGTTTGCAGGGTAATTTAAATTTGATAATTTAACGGACAAAGTAAGAGATGACAACTTTCGAAAAATATGACATATAAAAACCTTTGGCCAAAAATTTAGTTATAAATTTGAATGAATCTAAATAAACTAAAATATTTAATAAATTAATTGACATTCGAATAAACGTGAAAAATCAGATATGAGACAGACACCACCCAAGAAATACTCATTGTACTAGAGTTTTACTTTACTTCAGTGTGATGACAGAAAGAATGTTTAAACTTTATTATAACACATATTTTTGAATAAAGAGAGTTAATGTTACAGATACCTGGGACTAATTTATCATGAACAACTACTTGTAAACTGTTTATATAAACTAGAATCATTTCTATGGAAATTTCAACTGGTATAATTGTTCAGTGTGGTTCACATGGTATAATTTGCTTCACTAATTAATTATGGTCATCGTAATGAATCCACAAATTAGCAAACATTTAATAGCGCATGTGAGTTTTGGCAGAATGGATTTACCTATGCGTGAGCCGAAGGAGCTATGCATAGGTTGAGTTTTCAGACTGGTAACACAAATATTAGTAACGCCACATCTTGAAATTTTATTTCAGAAAGTGCAATCTAATGTTTTATCTTCCACAAACGCAAGTCGATGCATGTTGTGACAAGATAAGGCAGCGATGGGAAGGCTACAAAGTATTCGGTATGTCGTAGACCGCTTTTACAGATGAATTTACCATTGACAATGATTCTAGCGAATACTGCTCCACATGATTCATGCGTTCGGAAATTAAGCAAACATTTCCACTATATGAAATATTTCCCAAATAAGTTTGAAAATTATTTACTCAAATATGGGAAGTCTTCTGTAAACAATATTCATGAATTTTCTGTTGCAGACCTGGAAAATTGAATTTAAAAATTCAGAACTGTGGTCGTAAAAATATGGTACTCGGTGTTACAAAGAGTTACTGTTTTTAAACTTTATACAGACAACGTATTCATATTCGCTAAAGATTAAAGTTAGATCAGGTTTAACAGATACGACTCGATCCGGAAAGATGAGCAATAAGCCGATCCGACCCAAACCGGCAATATTAACTTTTATATAGTTGACGTTGCTTAAAGCACGTGACCGGGAATCAGTATGTATAAAAATTCCAGTAACTTTCAAACGCAGAAGTGTCTTGTCAACACTTGAAGAACACGCGCAAGTTTATGTTGTGACGGTTAGCTAGCAGGTCTCAACCCAAAATTTTGCAGTTTAAACTTAATTGAGTTTATTCAAAGTACACACCGACAATGTTACCACCTGGCGAATTCATATTCTGCCAACGTGATGTTATCCCACGACCCCAACATATGTAACTGGTGTACACTACCATTGGTTGTGCCGTATTTCTAAGGCGAAATTAGACAGTGTTGCGGTTGAAGACAAGAGAAGAGCGAATGCTGGTGCGTTACACTAGATTCTAAAACAAGTTATATAATAGCAATGTTATTAAATAAACCCTATCGCAGCAAAATGTCATTCTCCGCCGTTCGGCGGCCAAATCCAATTTCGTCAATAACAACGTTACTAAACCACAGATGCATGTAGGTGGTCCCAGTGCATTAACTGCAAGACAAATACTGGTGCCTTCTGCCAAGCTTAAGAGGCGACGAATGCAACGACTGTATTTATTTCGTTTCACAAACACGCTTGCAGTGAGTGTAGAAGAATACATGGGCATGGCCACATCCTCGTCCTTCGCGACAAATGACTAGCACTTTACCGCTAGCGTCGAGCAACTCGCTTGTTGACTAAATCAACCCAAGGCTAAGCCCTACTAGCCATGTCGTCTAATAAATAAACTCTCCGGAAGTCCCAGTCTTAAGCACCTCGTTAAATTACAGTTACTTGCTTCAAATTACAAATAACTTATTTCCGCCTGTTCCATGATGCAGCGAGCGCCGCAAACGCCATGTCGGCTGCTGCGTCGACTGGTCAATTTCAGGTGATAATGGGTATAAAAAAGTCGCTCGGCTTTTTGTGCTGGTAGCATTACCGCCACAGCGATTGCATAACCCCAATTGCATATATATATAGATATATAATATCGACTCTATAGATAACAAGAGGCCAAACTTCCTCTATGTCGTGTAGTCAGTAGTTTTCCCGGAACAGAAAATTTTCTCGAAGGAGAATCAGAAAATGTTCTCGAAGGAGCAACATAAATCGCGTAACTGCTTTATGCGTCCACAACTACTAATCAGGTGCTAAATGTGATTGCTTCATTCTCTTTTCCAACGTAATAATATGTTAACCAATTTTTTCTATGTGGTGGGCCTCTGCTTAGACTCCATATGGCAGCAATTCACTTTAAACAAAGCGAAACTATGACGTAACCGTCCCCGAATATAGCCCCGTTGTCGTGATACTCAATATCCAGCAAAAAAGGCGACGACTTCGAATTCGTAAATCATAGCCAGTGAATTCAGAAATAAACGAACAACGCGGACGGAGACAGTATAGTTATGTCATGGTCAGCGAGAAACTTGAAGTATTAAAGGAATAAACCATCGAAATGATCGTTAGCAAAAGGCAAGCATAATGCGTTATACTATGTTGTGAAAGCAATGAAAGTGCGGCACATCGCGCACGTGAGCTGACCACTGTAGATATTCCTAACAATGTCACTTTCTATTCATAACAGTCTAATAACAATGAATTTATATCATGCATATGTTTTAATTCGAAAAAGTAACTGCAACAAATTCAATGATATGGAGCTAATTTTGCATTTTGAAATTATGGGAACAAACCACATGCTAAAAACGTCAATCTGAACAGAAACCATATTTTTTATTCCAAACTAATGGCCAAATTAAATTAATCTTTTCCTGCCTGACCTGATCTAATCTGTAAATCTGCTTTTTATACAATTGGAGTCTGTCAAGTCCGTTCACAATCGTAAAAAAACTAAGCACTGCGCACAAATCCCAGTTTTCCCGTACATACAGGGTCACTATATGCAATACAGGAACAAGTATATGCTTGTGTCACATTTCAGTTTGTAATTTTGTGCAAATGATAGTATACGCACATAGACTTACTCGAAATCAACTTGTTGTAATTCGAAAAGAACTCAAAGCTGTTCGGTTTCGACACCCTGAAATGGTTTATAGCTTTGCCATCTTTGTGGCCAGATAATTATATGACAGTAGGTATGCTTAATGTACGCAGTGTGTCGATACTAATGACATAGTGAATTCAACTGCGGCCCAAATATATTAATACGAATTCGCAACTATATTTCGGCTCAGGTCAAATATCTCAGCTTATCCAACAGTGCTAACATCTATCAAACCCGCGCGATTGCGTGCTGCGCCCGCAAACTCGGGTAATTAAAATCTGTATATTCTATCAACATACATCATGGTGCGTGGGTGCGATCCAATTGGCCACATAGCACACCACTTCTAAGTTAAATCCAAGAATTAACTGGGAATAGCAAAACAGCACTAGCATTTACGAACAATTGAAATTAGCAACAAAATTAACATAATAAATATTTATGCCATGCACTTTACAGATCGTATCGTTTAGATTGCAAAAACTTAAACTTGAACTCGATCTGGCAAGACTCGACCGATTTAGGCTCGCATTTTAGCTCATAGCATCATTGAGCTGCAAATTGTTTAGCATGTAAAAAAGTAGATAGATGACTCAAACCATCTATCCCACGTGATATTGCTGAGCTCGCCAATATAGGTATCAGTTAAACGTTAACAAATAGCAACAATTTTAATTTACATAACCAGAAACTTAGTTACATTCAGTTGATTTATTTCAGCTTAGTTACATTCAGTTGATTTATTTAAGCTTATAGGGTCAACATGTTAGACAGGTTCCAAGATATATAGAGTGTCCTATAAGCAACACCCCAATTTCAAACTGTTGCTGACACTGACAATATATTTGCAACCCTCAGACTTTCAGCAATTATAGCCGAACATATTATAAATATCTACGTATAACAAAATGGCAGATACTCGACTTAGTGTGGCTGATCGAATACTGTAGTAAGACTCTGGTCAGTTTGACAAAATTGCCGTGAATTTGTGCGACAATGATCCCGAAATTCGTCTTGACAGCCCCCATATCATAAAACTATTGCTTCAATTAATAAAAGGCTTGATCTAACAGGTTCCGTAGCGGACTTGTCCCGAGCATGAAAACCACCGAGGATAACTGGCGGTGATGCGATAGCTGATACTTCCTATCATTTTGACAATATTCCGAAAAATCAATTGGCCGTTGTGATGCAGAAACCGGCGTCAATACATCGACTGTTTTCCGAATTGATAAAAGTTTATATCTAAAACCTATTAGACCGACTCTATTTAATGATCTGACTGAGGACGATTATAGTCGCAGAGTTGAGCTTTGTGAAAAATGGCTACAGCGTCTGGATGGTTGGCTGGGATTCTGAGGCCCTGTCAAATGGCCTGCTCGTTCTCCAGATATAAACCCTTCTGACTTTTTTGTGTGTGGGGTGTATTTAAGGAGAATGTGTATAAACGAAAGCTGCAAACCCTGTTGTTCCTGAAAAATGCTATATCAAAGGAGCTCTCCCTTCTGAAGCCTGACAAGGTTCAAAAAGTGTTCCGAAATGTATGTTTTCGATTCTGAAGAATGTATTGATCTTGTAGGCGCCCAGGTTCACATTTACAGTAATTGGTATTCATGAAAAACCAAAGTTATGTACGAGTAAAATGGCTACAGCGTCTGGTTTGTTGGCTGGGATTATGAGGTCCTGTCAAATGGTCTGCTGGTTCTCCAGGTATAAACCATCCTGACTTTTTTGTGTGGGGTGTATTGAAGGAGAATGTATACAAACGAAAACTGCAAACCCTGTTGTTCTTGAAAAATGCTATATCGAAGGAGCTCTCCCTTCTGAAGCCTGACAAGGTTCAAAAAGTGTTCCGAAATATATGTTTTCGATTCTGAAGAATGTATTGATATTGTAGGCGCCCAAGTTCACATTTACAGTAATTGGTATTCATAAAAACCAGTTATATACGAGAGTACGTGCATGCAAAAACTCTTTTAGATATGTATATTATTTGACGCGATGGTTCACTTTGCCGGGGCGTTACTTATGAGACACTCTGTATATAAATTTCAGGTGTACGTATATATTGATTCGTCGGATTTTTCGCTGAACTATTATTTATAATAAATAAATATATTTATAGCTAGAAGTTTATGGAATCGTTTAGAAGCTAATCTTGACTGATAAAAATGTTCTTGGATGTAAATATCGTATATTTCAGTGTGTTATAACGTGTAGCAATACTCTGCATGTCTGTAAATTTAAAAGCTCAATGTTATTTTTGATTACAATCATTGGATATTTTACAACACAGTAGTGCTTTCGTGTTGCCCCCAAATGCTATGAATATTATCAATATGAATTAAATATGTAAGCTTTAACTAATGTCCTATTATTTCGCAGAAATTGACACAGAACTGTTTAACCGATTGCCTTTGAGAATTTTAGGGATACCTTTCCACGGATTTGTCGAATTCCTTCTCTTAATTGCTGAGCGAAAATTTGGTACAGCGAACGCAAGTAGTCTCCGCGAGCTATTGCACGACTGCGAGCACGCCCTGCGTTATCACGGGGTTGGACTTGGTCGGTTACGTCCAGATCGCGAATCCTTGGCGAGTGCAAGCGAGAAAGGCCGTATCCTGTCGCCGTCAACTCCAATCGATATTTATCTATTGCCATCCGATAATATTTCTCGAAAACGACACACCATAACATTTTTGCCAAAAATTTCCAACGGACAAGGCAGCGGAAACGGAAACAATAGCAACAGCACGCACAAATCAGGATCTATGATAGTCGGCTTCAACGGCAAAATCACAGCTGCACCAGTTACCGCAGCACCAACTACAAAACTCTCCGAAACGAACGGGCCCGATCGACATTCGCAGTCACTTGACCGCGAAGCAAGATCCAACCATGGTAGTCACAACGGGTATCATCGACGGAAGCGGCCTCAATTTAAAAGATTTCAAATATGAAAGAATCGCCCCCTTGTTCAAATACAATCATTTACTGATATTGCATGCACAGGACAACATTTTGACACAGGTATCCTTAAACTGTAGGTGGTAACCACTCATAAAAGCCGGGAACCCCTAATCCATGTTTACCCCTATCCGGAAAATTTTCCTATAAATTGGGGGAAATTTACAAAAATTGAAGGAAATTTTCGCAAAAATATCTAAAATTTGCAGAAACTGGTAAAACTAGCAAAACTTAGGCAAGATTTCCTCAAAATTTGTGAACATTATGGGTTTTTTAAATTTCAAAATACACTGCATGCCGTACCGCTCCCCCTAAGCCAACCTGTGTCGATGTTTGATCGTATATTAAAAACTTGATTCACATACGGTATCATGCACTGAGTCTACAACAAAACTTACTAATTTACAGCAATTGAATTTAGGTTATTACACATGTGCGCAGTTGGTCAAAGTCGCCATGTCATAATTTATCTTTACATTCTGTTCACAAATATTGTGATATGAACTAAATCTAAAGCTCAACTCTAACAATAATTGGCAAAAAATTTGAATCTCTAGTGTTATAAGTTTTAATACCTGGTAAACTAGTAATCTTTAATAAAGATCTTTTATTATATAAATTGCTTGAATTTTTTCCGATATGTCTCAGAGACAAGGCAAGCACATCATATTAAAAAATTAGACTTGATGAAAAACTACCTACCAAACGCAAAAATTTATAGACACCTAGGGGCAACATTCATATTCGGTCCAACAAATAAACAAGAATAGGCCCATAACCTTTAGTTTTACTTCAGTGGAAATATATTTATCAGAACATTCAATTTGTTATGACAAATTATTTAAAAATTAGCTTTAACTTGGACACTTTTCGATGTGTTGATTTGTATAATACTATATTTCTGCATTGTTCACACATTGAGAGTGGATAGGCTGATTCGGGTGCAAAATACTCCAGTTTAGGCGGTAGAAGGGCAGCTAATTCAGGTGAATAAAACGATCGAACACGGGAAAAAATATATATTGCGGTGCAGTGTATGAAACAACACTCCATAATACGGTTGCAGTAATAATGCCACTGCTATATAATTCTTATCACCAATAAATTGGGAATTCGCACATATATTGACTATTCAAACTGATATGACTTATCTGCGAAAGAGGCGTACTAATTAATGTCAAATTATTACGGTCCTTTACGTAATTACGTGGAACTGGCATATTGCTGACGCGATGACAATACCATCTCTGCCCTGCTAAAGCATTTGGCTTAAATTAACACAATAGTTTTATCTTTAGGAATCCCGCTTACAGTACTGAACATTCTCATATAGTCTGGGCTGGTATGCTTAATATGAGCTGGCCGAACCGCAGGGTAATTTTTCACGTATCTGTGACTTACATTATCACACTCTCAAGCGTAATGATCGCTATCTACACCTTACGGTATCTAAAACAGAGAAATTTACTAACACGTAAGTAATTTGGTCTAGGAGCGCTCGTAAAATGCCAGCGAGTCATTTAAAATTATCTACGGCTATTTTTTACCTGCAGGTATATGTTAAGAAACCGGCCAAAATGGCAGACTGCAGCTGACACCTTTCTTTATTCAGGTTGAAAGTCGACAGATATGTAGATATATTAAGCGCCTTGTTCGGCAAATTCCCAACTACCGTAAAAATTGTTGGACTATAAGGATAATTGGAAAAGGAGAAACAAAAAACTAGCTAAACCACAAACAGAATCTTCATACGTAGCAGCTATGTAATAAATTGCAATGACGCTAGCGCAGAAATTCTGTTTGCTCGTCGGCTTTGCGAACTTCAGCTTAAGCATAGCCTAAATCAGTAAAAGGTATAGCTTGGTGACAAGCACAATGAATTATGCCTCTTGTCTAATAGGTTGTGCATTCGGTATAAAATTTCGTATTTTACCGAATTTAGTGCACTTTATCCAACGGTAGTTGGTAATACACCAAGCAATATACTTTTACTACCGTTAATCATGTAGCTCTGTTGTGCAGTTCAATATAATTTGTTATGCCAAAATTGCAACATGTAATGTATAAAAAGTGTTTATGAATTTGTCTACATAATAACAAAATAATACACATTTTAATAGCTTAGCCGGTGTGCGCTAAGCAGACAGCGTTAATATGAACAACTTAGGCTGTAGAAAAGAAACCTTCGGCTGAAATATTTGGGCACTGAAATTGGGTATTGTTTTTCTTTATAGAAATATGTCACAGCAGTATATTATGTTTCGGTTGGCCCATCTCAACTTTAGGGGTCGAAGCATGCCATGCCGTTCTCGATATACTAAGCCTAAGCCTTAGTGTTAGCCTAAGCTAAGGTTCCTATAGGAGCCGTGTACTAAGCCTAAGGCTAAGTTATTGTTATTAAGTTTTATTGACGGTGTGCAGCATTATCTCGTCAACATGCATATGGTCTAGACACAATTTTTAAAAAACTAAGCGGCACAACTGACTAATACACCGCATTAGCTACAGACGGTGTCCGTTACTGTCAATTCGCACCAAATTGGTAGCTAAAAGTGTGTACGGCACCGTAAACAAAATTGTACTAGCTAGGTGCGTGTCGTACAGCCTGGGAAATTAATTTACAGTGCGGGTATGACCGTGGCTGTCTATGCGGTAGGGTCGCAGCTACAGAATGACAAAACTTCCAAACAGCGGAGACAGTATAACGTGAACGCCGTATGGACACAGCATATCCTGAATTGCAATCTAAGATCATGTCATTACACCACCCGTACGTACATAGTGCCCATTTATCTGCGTTGTTACTAAATTCTGAATGTACAGCAGGGTAACGTTTTATATAATAAGCTACGAACAAATATACATGTCGTGACTTGGAAAATAATCCAGTATAAACAATGAATGAGACACTGAAAATATTCTATATATATGTATGCATCTGATTGCATGTATTATTAAAACCATAATGTATATAAAGAAGTGGCTGCAGCTAAGTGATACAACATTTGACATAAAAATTCTTTTTCACGAAAAATTAGACCTGAGCTTCGGAGCTTGGCGGTTCAGCGAAAAACGCAAACAGGAACCACTGTAATGTTCGATCTTAGTAGTATTTAAAAGCTAGAAATTGTTAATTTATATGCTTCGTTAAACATCAAATAACTTCCGGTAGGCTAACAATCATGAACTTAACTCTATTCATGCAATAAAATTGGCTTTTTGTTTGATATTTAATTTTTGAAGAAATTTAACAGCGTGTGCTCGCGCAGTGGAATTTACCCCTAGTCACCACAGGACGATCGCTGTTTTTGAAAGGCAATTGGACAACAACATCGGATAACAGCAATACGTAACTGAACGAAGACCATAACATA